>JAXIVJ010002799.1:0-75000 GCA_036785665.1 Chirona hameri | reverse complement strand
CAAAAAAATCAACTTTTTGACATTTGATGACCTCTGGAGCCTAAACTATTGACCTGAGCTCAAATCTGATGACACCTATGTCGATTGCATTTTTGCAAGGGCTTTCGATTGCTTTTTTCCGTTTGCTGCTAACTATCATAGTTACCGAGATATTTGGGGGTGTTCGAAGCGAGGTCTTGAAAACTTGAAAATCTGACCCTTGATGACCTATGGTGACCTCAATATTGACCTGAGAAAAAAAAATGAACGAAATACTTTCGAAAGAGCTTGTCTCGAGCAATCTAACCTCGTTTTCCGCTTGTCGCTACGTTTCGTGGTTTTCGAGATCATAGGGGGGGGGGCGAAATCCGCCCCCCCTCCAGGGCGTGTAATTATCAGAGGCCCTCCAGGGCTCGTGTTAAAGTACCATAAAAATCCACCAAAATACAGATTTCTCTCCGGATTTGACCCACTTCCTCGTCCAAGTTGGGGCGGCTGAAGCCCCTCAACTGAATAGGATCTTGCACCCCTGCGACGTGAAAATGTGCTCAGTCAGTTACGGATGAAATTTCCTTCGTTTTCCCTTCGACACACCGCTGCTTCGAAAGGAAAACGAAGGAAATTGAATCCGTAACATGCAGGGGCGTCGCCGACGGGGGGGGGGACGATCCCCCCAACCCCCACTCTCAGAAGGTGGGGTGGTTATGTATACAGTTATTATTATCATATGTACTAGTGAGCGCTGACTGCCACCGCTCATCGTGATTTACTATTCGAGGCTAATGTTGGTATATGAAAAACTACCTTCATTTCAATATTTTTAATCATACCGAGATGTGCAGATTGGAAAAGGGGTTACCTGATGCTTGGCTCCAATCACGGTCTGGTTCCAATATGAACATTTCGTTTTCCACGACCTAAAATTAAAATTGTCACTCCGCTTAGCGGCGTCACATCGGTATAGACATCGTCATAACGAAGCCATCGTCATCGTCTTCGGTTCGTCGTAACGCTGAATTTGATGAATAACATGTTTACCTTCGTATCCTCTACAAGGCCCACCGCCTATATTTATGGGTTTTATCAGGCAAACTCGTACAAAAATCGCGCTGCTTGGCGGCACTAAATAACAAGTACCTACTATAATATGAAAATCCACATTAAAAATTGCTTCAAAGGCTTAAATAAGGCGCTTTTGAGTATTTGTCTATTTTTAGGCTTTTGCCTGTATCAGCGCTTTATTTAAACGTTTGTTCTTACTTTTACTGGCGCTTTTAATCGGCTTTTATGTAATTATTGTATGCTGCTGTATTTACTATACAGTATAGTTTTGTGTTTTCTCTTATTGTACCATGTGCACTTATGTAATTTGTGAATGTTTTAATGTATTGCTGCATGACTTTAACCGTAAGTGGGCCTGCGCATGTGGTTGTTTATTCAATAAATACAAATACAAATACACGCATACAAAAATGGGGGTTATTTGTTTCCCATTTCAGTCGACCCCCACTAAAAAATAATCGGCGACGCCCCTGCGAGTTGGTATGAGATAAACGTTACATTACTTATGTGTATATGCTACGGAATATCGCGTTTTTGTGGGTTTTTTCCCCTCTCCGAAAAAAAGAATTTCTTAAGCTCGAATACCAAAATAAGGGGACCGGCCCAAATCCCCGGATGAAAAGAAAATGGGGGTTACTTTTTTGACACAAGAAGATCCCCCCCCCCCCCCCCCCCCCCCCCCCGGAGAGAGACTGGATCCGCCAGTGGTCTCATATTGATTATGTGGATGCAGGCATTATTTTTCAGTACTACAGTAGATTACAGGTACATACATACACTACATCTATAAAAAAGACACATTTGTGATATTGTGAGTTTTGTTGGCGATGGAGCCCCCTTGAGCGATGGCGCCCCCAACGCCAATTTGTCCGTACCACTTCTTTGGACGTGGTTGCGCCCCTGCCTACGTGTATTTGAATAGGGGCTTAAAGCCGATAACGTCACCTCTCTTTACCAAATGGTGATGATGTCGACTTGTTTTAAGGTGAACCTTGGAGATGTTTGCTACGTTTCAATGGTTTGGTAGTTGGTTTGTTTTGTATTCAAAGCGCCAGAATTGTCTCGAAATAATTGTGCCCATACTTTGACAGCGTAAAGGATTTCTGTGTAGCTCTCTAAAAGCTCAATATGACGTCATCAACCCAAATATTAAAACTTAACTTTTTATTCAAATGAGCACTGTTTGCGAGAAACAAATGTAATAATCGTGTTCGACAGCAATTACTTCATATTTTGCACCACAAGCGACGTACATTTGACATATTTCGGGAAGGTGGGACAATCTCTTTAACCCTCGCCCTACGGGGGTCCTAAAACGACCCCCTGAGGTTTTTCTTGCATAACTTTTTACACATGCAGCGAATCTTGCTGAAATTTTCAGTAGCTGAGTTGACAACAATTATACGTATGTTGTAGAAACTTCATTAAAATTTCTTGAGTAATTTGGGAGATAATGATGTTTTGATGCCATGTTGGTGGAAAAACGATAAATGTTTGAATAGTCGTAGCAAACAGAGTTTAAAAGCAAATTGCAAAACACAATTCAGAAAAGATATTAAATGTCATTCTCCTTAAAATGGAAATCTCGAATTTGCAAAATTTTGGGTTTTGACCCCTGAAATAAACAAAAACTATTTTTTAAATAACCACAAAATCAAATTTTTCAAAGATGTTAAACAAAACGGAACATATGTGAGAGAACTGAGTATGGACAATACCCAAACCAAATTTAAAATCAATTTCTTTATTTTTGAGTGAGTGATGGCTCCCTAGGTGTAAGAAACTCGACTCATGTTTTAAATAACTTTTTTGACTTTTTTGACCAGAGACGAAAACAAAAATGACCTTTTCTGTATTTCGGAGACACAGCTGGTCTAGGAACACGCTTTTTATTTACATTCATCAATTTCTCATTTTGAGGTTCTCTGACAGACCAAATCGCTGTTCTGGACGTGGTCGATCCGAGGTCATTCACTTGACCTGGAAGGTCACTCGTTGACCTGAAGCCTAAAAATTGCATATCGTTAGATTCCAAACATGACAGGCAGCATGTTGGTTCTTACCGCGTTGGTTTATGTTGCTTGGTTTGGTAGTTAACAGGGTTTTTTAGGACCCCCCCCCCCCCCGTAGGGCGAAGGTGAAACAAGCTCCCGTAGGGCGAGGGTTAAGTCTGATCGGGACGAAACCTAAGATTCGCTCGTAAGATTTGTTCTTAGCCATTAACCCGCCATTGATTGGGGGGGTTAACGCCCCCCCCCCCCCCCCTGATGAATGTTCGTAATAACTAAAAAACCAACAACGCTATCAACGTGAAACTTCGGGTACCTTCTTATAAATCACGTTTACGTCTTCTATGAAAAAATTAAGCAATTTCGTCGAAAAAAATGAGTTATATCGAATTTAGTGACGTCATTACACACGAATGTTACACCAAAATCAGCTAAAATGTAACAGACCGTACAAATGCCATATTTTGAGTCAAATGCAATTAAAAGACTTTAAACGATAGCAAATGACAAGGGCTACAACATGGCTATCTCGGAAGTTTGACAATTTTGGTTTTTGACCCGACAAAAATCCAAGTTTTTTGGGGGGAATGCCGTCAAAACCAAATTTTCAAAGATATTAAAAAGCCGGAATATGTGTCAAGGAACCACATATGGGAAACTACCATACCAATTTTCAGAATAATATCACCATTTTTGACTGACTTATGGCATCTAAAGCAGGGCTGCGGAGTCGGAGTCCAAGTCGGAGTCGGTCGGAATCGGCAGTTTTGGCCGGAGTCGGAGTTGTAGTCGGAGTCTCTAAAATCTTACCGACTCTGGCCCGGAGTCGGAGTCTACTTTTTGGCAATTGGCGATTACTTTGGTCGGTAGAATAGTCGTTGGCCTAGGGACATTAACATTACATCTCTTTCGAAAGAAAATGAGTGGAAAATGAATCGAGTGGAAAGTTTACCCAACTAGCGGTAGATTTGCGCCTGCTGAAGATAGGGCAATCATTTTTACGCCAAATGATGATGATTGGGGCTTTGGACACACCGACTCTTACGGTCATACGGCGCCCATTTTAATATCATCGTGCTCGCTTCGTCAAGGAGCTCAGTCGCTCCCTGTAGCTCAGTCGGGAGAGCGCTGGACTTCTGACCTCACCCGGTAGTGGCAGCCCGGGTTCGAGTCGCTTCGGCGCTCGCTATTTGCCCCTGACTGGGATGGTCTGTGGCCGGTGGCATCGGTCGCACTTAAGGTCAGGTGACGTCAGAGGGCGGGGCGGGCCGTGTCCAGGTATGTCGGGCACGTTAAACTTTCGCTTATAAATGCTGCCGGACGCCAGGAATTGCTTGATCGGGTGGTGGGGTCAGGGCCTGCGCAATAAGCTATGCTTAGCGCGGGGTCTGACCTCGGAAATCCATCCATTCAAAAACATTCGGACTAAATTTATTCAAAAAAAGGAGATTCGAATCATACCATGGTGACCAGGTTACCTAAGTAAAATTCAAAATTTGACCTCAGGTCATGGCAATTTAAGGTCATGTAGTCAACCAAGCATGTCGTGCTGCGCAATGTCAGACGCGTCTCGACGAGACATACACAGTGGTGCCGGTCTCACGTTCTTGTCTTCATTTTATTCCGCCGCCTGCAGGCGAGCGCGACTGGGCTGGACGCGCGGCCGGCACGGCCGTGCCGCGCGGCCGCGCACGCACGCACGCACGCACGCACGCACGCACGCACGCACGCACGCACGCACGCACGCACGCACGCACGCACGCACGCACGCACGCACGCACGCACGCACGCACGCACGCACGCACGCACGCACGCACGCACGCACGCACGCACGCACGCACGCACGCACGCACGCACGCACGCACGCACGCACGCACGCACGCACGCACGCACGCACGCACGCACGCACGCACGCACGCACGCACGCACGCACGCACGCACGCACGCACGCACGCACGCACGCACGCACGCACGCACGCACGCACGCACGCACGCACGCACGCACGCACGCACGCACGCACGCACGCACGCACGCACGCACGCACGCACGCACGCACGCACGCACGCACGCACGCACGCACGCACGCACGCACGCACGCACGCACGCACGCACGCACGCACGCACGCACGCACGCACGCACGCACGCACGCACGCACGCACGCACGCACGCACGCACGCACGCACGCACGCACGCACGCACGCACGCACGCACGCACGCACGCACGCACGCACGCACGCACGCACGCACGCACGCACGCACGCACGCACGCACGCACGCACGCACGCACGCACGCACGCACGCACGCACGCACGCACGCACGCACGCACGCACGCACGCACGCACGCACGCACGCACGCACGCACGCACGCACGCACGCACGCACGCACGCACGCACGCACGCACGCACGCACGCACGCACGCACGCACGCACGCACGCACGCACGCACGCACGCACGCACGCACGCACGCACGCACGCACGCACGCACGCACGCACGCACGCACGCACGCACGCACGCACGCACGCACGCACGCACGCACGCACGCACGCACGCACGCACGCACGCACGCACGCACGCACGCACGCACGCACGCACGCACGCACGCACGCACGCACGCACGCACGCACGCACGCACGCACGCACGCACGCACGCACGCACGCACGCACGCACGCACGCACGCACGCACGCACGCACGCACGCACGCACGCACGCACGCACGCACGCACGCACGCACGCACGCACGCACGCACGCACGCACGCACGCACGCACGCACGCACGCACGCACGCACGCACGCACGCACGCACGCACGCACGCACGCACGCACGCACGCACGCACGCACGCACGCACGCACGCACGCACGCACGCACGCACGCACGCACGCACGCACGCACGCACGCACGCACGCACGCACGCACGCACGCACGCACGCACGCACGCACGCACGCACGCACGCACGCACGCACGCACGCACGCACGCACGCACGCACGCACGCACGCACGCACGCACGCACGCACGCACGCACGCACGCACGCACGCACGCACGCACGCACGCACGCACGCACGCACGCACGCACGCACGCACGCACGCACGCACGCACGCACGCACGCACGCACGCACGCACGCACGCACGCACGCACGCACGCACGCACGCACGCACGCACGCACGCACGCACGCACACACACACACACACACACACACACACACACACACACACACACACACACACACACACACACACACACACACACACACACACACACACACACACACACACACACACACACACACACACACACACACACACACACACACACACACACACACACACACCGAACACCGACTGGTTCCACCCCAATGGTTCCGAAGTGGTGCATAGCCGCAATGACAATCCTGTACGCATACCTGGCCATTAGACAGACCACACCAGGCCGACACCACCCAGCCAGACAGATATATAAACAGAGCCACCGGCAGCACACAGCACAAACATTCCCTCGCTTCACACACGAACACTCTCCTTTCTACCAGGTAAGTAGACTACGGCACAACACCAATTGAAATGTGCGTTTTGATAACATAACTTTTCCTTCCCGTCTTTTAGTTCGAAGCTACTGTCAGTGTCATTATGTTATCCTGCACGATTATTCAGATGTGACGTATTTGTTTATAGTTTTTCTTTAAAGGAGATAATCACCTGTTTCCACAAAAATGGAGTTAGCACCTGAAATCGATAGATGAGACCAAAATATAAGTAAATTCATTACATTTTGCATATAACAATTCCTACTGATAGATATTTCAAGTCATAGTTGATAAGCGTTCCACGCTTATAATCAGCAAGTACTCGGTAACGAATTCAGTAAATTAGCCTCCCTACGCATTGTTATTTACCATGAAGGTATGCAATAGGTTTCCTGCACTCTATCTTTGCGAATAGGTGTTAAACGTTTATGAACAATCATTTGAAAAGTGCACTGAAATCGTCAGTTTAGCAGTGGCGGTGAGGGTGACCTAATTAGTGTCGGCGATTTGTTTATAAGTGACCATTTAACAACGTTGAACAGATTGATGCAAAAGCGCCAGATGTTGCGCTTTCCAATAGTGGAGGGTAAATACCGATAATTAATTTTCACAAACTTTCAACTTTGAATTAGGAAATAATTGTATTTAATTCTTAAATTTAGATCACATCATTTTAATACCATAACGGTAGCCAAAGAAATTGTTGCTAACAAAATAAAAAGGTGGTTATCTCCCTTTAAAGGGATATAATCACCTTTTGATTTTGTTAACAATAACTGATTTGGCTACCGTTATGGTATTAAAATATTGTGATATAAATTTAAGAATTACATAAAATTATTCCCTAATTCAAAGTTAGAAGTGTGGGAAAATTAATGATCGGTATTTTCCCTCCACTATCGCTCATCTCATCTGGCGCTTTTGCATCAATCTGTTCAACGTTGTTGAATGGGCACTTGTAAACAAATCGCCGACACTAAATAGGTCGCAGTAGTTTAGCGTGGCACCGGCAGGCCGGTGACAAGCTTAACTGCCGATTGCAATGGATTTTTTTAAAATGATTGTTGATTGTTCATAAAAAAATTGGCACATATTCGCAAAAGATAGAGTGCAGGAAACATATTGCATACCTTCATGATAAATAGCAATGCATATATGCATTCAGTAGTTCAGTAAATTAGCCTCCCTATAGGGAGGCTAATTTACTGAACTCGTTATCGAGTGCTTGCTGAGTACCGACCGATATAAGCGTGGATCGCTTATCAGTAGGAAACTGCCAATATCTTTCGGTAAGAATGTTTATATGCAGAATGTGATGAATTTACATCATATTTTGGCCTCGTCTATCGATTGCAGGTGCTAACTCCATTTTTAAGTGAAAGGTGATTATCTCCCTTTAACCCTCGCCCGGGTAGGGGGCGGATGCCACCCCCTCGGTTTTTCTGGAATAACTCGCGTAGTTTCCAACCGCTTTCGATGGAACTTTCAGTACCCAATTTTGACAAATTTACCACATACTCTGAAAATTTTGAATTTCTACCCCACATGACCCGTGACCTATGACCTGTTTCTCAAGGTCATGTCAGGCGCAACTGGCGTCCCGCAGTATCGATGCTTGTAACTTGTGCAGTTTCCGAGTGTTTGTTGTTCAGGAGCATATGCACAGGTGTTTCCAAGCGACAGTTGTGGTTTCCACTGAGATTGTGACCTCCGATGACCTCAGATGACTTTTGTTTTGCTTCTGGTGGATTCTAGGACATTTTGTGACGCTGATTTCAAATTTGGCATCCATTTTGCATAATTATATGTTCCACTGGGGTCATGCGCTTCCACAGGTCAACCGAGGTGAATGACCTCAGATGACCTGACATGACCTTTTTGGAATTTTGCAGTTTTTAGGACATTTTGCGACGCCGATTACGAATTTGGCACCCATTAAGCATTATGATAAGCTCATTCACGATTCTAGCTCGATAAAATACAATCCATACGCATTTACAACTTTTATGACTTTCGGGTATATTAGGGGCTAGCTCAATTAGCTCAATTAGGGGCGAAACGCTAAGGGGAGGGTCGTACCCCCCTACCCGAACACGTAGTGATTTTGCCCTACCCAGGCGAGGGTTAAAGGGAATGTTTTCACCTTTGTATTGGTTTTTAATTGAGATGGCCATTATCTTTGGCCGTTATTGAAATGTCTAAATTACTCAGGTCATTTTCCCAAAACTTAACTGTTTTTAAGCAATTTAATGTATAATTTACCACATGCACCCAGACTGGTGCAACCGCTGATTGTCTGACAGCGACTTGATGACAGCGACAAGATTGTTGGTCCTGCGAGGGAGGACGACTTGTATTTCTCAAACCTTGGCTGGATTACCGAGTACGATCTAAACAACGGCCGACGCGATAGGTTGCGGTCTAAATTGAAGTTTTTCACGCTGTTTGAAGTCTCGGTTATGGATTGATCGTTTTTGTTTTTAATCAATATTGAGCTATCGCAATGCCTCACACTTGTCTTATGTTCTGTACACAGTTCCAAAATGTTTGTATTTAAGACGCCAGAATTGTCTGAAACGATTGTGCTGCTAAATGGCAGCGTAATTGTTTTCTCTATAGCGCTCTATAGCTCAATAATGACGTCATCATCCAAAATATTTTTTTAAAAACGAATTTGTATAAAGTTAAGCGACTTTTCGAAGAAAAAAATATATATCGGCATCGTTTTCAGCACCACTTACTTCATATTTGCGACTACAACCAGCGTATATTTAACAACTTTCAGAAAGGTGAACATTCCCTTTAAGTCGTTGTTTTGCTCCTAGATCACAGCCAGACGCTGTTTCTCATGACCATACTGAACAATATCGGGACTGCTATAAACATTTCCAGATCAGTACCCAACACTTTCCACCTGCATTGCTTTTGAGTGATTACTCGCTCAGCTCCGATAGGGAATTTTATGGCTGGTAATCGCCAACGTTATACACCCCAACGTTCACCACCATCACCAACACTCTTCTTTGGACATTGCCCTGCTGACCCCACCCCCTCTCTCTGGTCCCTCCGCAGCCGCGATGCAGCTCTCCCGGGTGACGCTGGCTCTGGCCGCTCTCGTGCTGGCTGCGGACGCCACGCTGATTCTCAGCACTGTCGGCACCGTCGGTGTAGGCGCCGTCGCCGGAATCACCGCGCTCGCCGGGATCGGCGGGCTGGTGCTCGGCGCCGGGCTCGGGGGCGCAGTGGCTGGCACGAGGGGTCGCGGTCGTGGTCGCGGTCGTGGTCGCGGTCGTGGTCGCGGCCGCCGCGCCGCTGCTGCCGAGGACCTGCGTCGGGAGCTGGCGCTGGACGTGTCTGCTGCCGCTGACATGGACGGTTGCGCTCTGAAACTCATCTGTCTGCTGGAGGCGCAGCCGCAGCAGGAGCGCCAGGAGGAGGCGGGCGCGCTGCTGGCGCTGGTGGGCGAACCGGAGCTGCCGGCTGAGGTTCAGACCTCGCGTCAGGCGTACCTGTACTCCGCCTACCTGGGCTCCGTGGCAGGCGCCTCAGCCTGTCAGCAGCAGTTCCCTGTCTGCCAGTACGGCCTGCAGGACATGATGGACTACGTGCGCCGCCTCTCCGCCTAGATCACCCGACCGGACTGCTGAGCTGGCCTCCACGACTTGAAATTGATTCTTAGCTCATGTAGATGGTTTCCATCTATGCCGGGTTGGTGATAAAGACGTCAGCTGGTCGAGGTTATGTCGTCCTTCGGCAGAGCTGGAGTCGTCGATCTCAACCCGGTTTAACCTTACGTTCTGCATCAATCTAGATGCATTTGTATCACTGTTGCCCTGGAACGAGCCAAGTCGACAGCGGCTGCTCCAAAAAGTAGCTGGGTCACTGAGGACCGGGGATAATGTGAATAGGAATGATGCCATTGTGATTCGCTCTTAGTGGTGGTACTGTATCATCTTCGGTAGGCTTTGTGTATTTTCGAATACAGCTAGCGCCTTGTGCATACAGTGCATTTCATTTAATAACGCAAATACAAAACAAGAAATGCTTATGTCAACATCACGTTTGGATTGGGTTCGTTCAAAATCACGGATGTTAAGATGTTAATATAACCTGTCTCATGTGGCATAACGCAAACAAACTTAAGTAGCGCTTAAAAACGTGAATCGTGACCGATCCGTTGCGTTGGTGTCTTGTAATCAAAGTCGACACACTTGTCGATCCACCTCATTGCATTAGCTTACATTAACACACCTTGTATCACCTGCCGCCAACCAAGTATGGTAATAACTTTCGATACCTCATGACCTGGGACATTCTAATGGCAACACCAACAGCGTAAATAATCCGCCATGGTACATCAATGCCAGCAGATATCAGTTCACAAGTAATGTGGGCACATTATGCCTATGCAGAACGTCCTAAATTTCACAAATAGGCATCCAGTCTTGCCCGTTATTGAAGGTAATCACAATACGGTTAATTTAATGTCTCAAATTCAGTAGTGTGCCAAATCACCGTAACTTTGTCGTAACACTAAGAGGTCGATCCGACTTCCGAGTAGCTGACGTTTTCAATAGGTGGCAGGGACGTCTCAGCGAAATATGCTCTAAGTCAGCCACGATGTGTGAGCTATCAATGACTATATTTGTTCTGAAGATATTTATTATCCAGCAGTCTCACTTTGTTCATTGGATGTGATGTATTATGTACATGCTTCACCAGCACCCTCATCGTCAAATGGGACTCTGAACGACGCATCTAAACATATTTAGGAAATGAAACCAAACGAGTCAGGCCACATGAGCATATAAGACGCCACTATGCAAGGTATACATTATAAAACAACGTAGTGAAATTCGACCCCGATAAAGAACAAACTAAAAATGTGACGGAATCATTTTCTGCTTGCCTGCTAGCAAAGTTAACGTTATATAATGATAGGCAGCATTTGCAATGATCATGGAAATTCGAGTGCAAACATGTTTAACCACAAAAAGCAAACACGAAACAGGACCTGGCCTAAAAACAAAAAGCACAAAAGAGGGAGAGAAGAAATATGTCAGGAATGACAAATGACAGGAACGACAAATTCAAGTCAAAATAAGGTGTATCCCAGGCAGGGCTGCGGAGTCGAAGTCGGAGTTGGAGTCGGAACTCGGAGTCAGTGATTTTGGTCGGAGTAGGAGTCAGTAAAATCTTGCCGACTCCGACTCCGGCTGTCACTCATGGGCAGCGCATGGGCAAAGTATTTTGCAGAAATATTTTAGTTAATCAACGGTGACGAAGAAGCAGTGGCGGCAGAAGGTATTTTCGGATGGTGGGTGGCAAAGAAACCAAGGGGCCCCTCGGCCAAAGCCCCCCCCCCCACGGCCAAAAACCCCACCCAAAAAAGTGCGAAATGGTATCTCCTCGGATTTAGGCCACTATCTTTTGCAGGGCCTCTAAATGGTCGCAAAAAAAACGTCGGACAGGCCAATGCTGAAGCCTCAGGCCCTCCGAGGGCCCCCTCAGGCCTACCGAGGGCCTCCTCAGGCCTACCGAGGACCCCTTCATGCCGACTGAGGGCCTTCTGTTGGCCTTAGAGGGATCCTCAGGCTGACTGGGCATCTCGGAACCCAAGGTCATTTTTCGGTCAAAAAGAAAACAATCGAAATAACTTCTTGAGGGCCCTCTTACAAATTGATGGGGGGGGGGAAATCATGTTTGCCCCCCCCCCCCCCACTTCTTGAGTGGGGGCAGCTTCCCCCCCCCCCCCCACGCACACACACACACACACAAACGCACACACTCAGGGGCGCAACCACCTATACGGACAGTACGGAATGTCCGTACCGTTTTTGACGGGCGCCGAAGGCGCCCCGGGGCTCCTCCCCTCCCCCCCCCCCCCCCCCCCCCCCCCCCCCCCCCCACACACACACACACCCCGGACCATTTTGTGTTTCAATTAGCACCGCCAACAGGACAGGCACCAGTGGTGTACAGAGTATACGGTCATTCAGGGCATGACCTTTGGACCCGAGGCGCCCATGCAAAGCTGGCGCCCATTCGATCAGTGACAGCGCCCCTCCGGCTAGTGACGACGCCCCCTCCGGTCAGTGACGGCGCCCCTCCGGCCAGTGAAGGCGCCCCTCCGGCCAGTGACGGCGCTCCTCCGACCAGTGACGGCACCCCCCCCCCCCCCCCCCACCCCCCGGACAGTGACGGCGCCTCTCCGACCAGCGACGGCGCCCATCCGGCCAGTGACAGCGCCCCTCCGGTCAGTGATGGCGCCCCTCCGGCCAGTAACGACGCCCCTCCAGCGAGTGACGGCGCTCCTCCGGCGAGTGACGGCGCCCCTCCGACTAGTGACTGCCCCTCTCCGCCCGTGACGGCGCCCCTCCGGCTAGTGACGGGGGGGACCTCTCCTTCCGCAGGGTGCGGAAGGAGAGGCGCCGCCCCCCCCCCCCCCGCAAAATTTTCGCCAATATTGATGGCGCCCCTCAGGCCTCAAGGCAATGACCTGGTCTTTTGTGAAAGTATGCGCACGCCACTGACAGGCACTCCTGGGAATCGGACAATTAGCACTCCTAGAAGTAAATGGCGACTTAGGAACAGCATAGGCGCCACTAGAAGCAAATGCCGCCCCCATGTAGCAGAACAGGCGCCCTACCGGACAATAAGCAAATGCCGCCACCACGGGGTAAATTGGACAAATGCTCATTGTCCACAAGCAGATAATGCCGCCACCCATTGGGAAGAACAGCTGCCCACTAAGTCGGACAATGGGCTTCCTTAGAAGCAAATGCCGTCCCCATGGAGGAGAAAAGGCGCCCTACCGGACAATAAGCATATGTCGCCCCCCCCCCCCCATGGTCTCATACACTGGCAGATCCAGGGGGGCATCAGGGGCAAATGTCCCCCCCCCCCCCTCCTCCTCACACAGGAATCTGGGGGGGGGTAGCATTCAATACAAGTATCCCCCCCCCCCCCGCCCGTTTCCAATTTCTCGTAAAATCGTAAAAATTGTCTTTGCAGCAGTCAAAATCCAGCTATCAGTGACGGAAAATTTCCGGTTTTCCAGTCAAAAACCGGAAATTTTCGCGCCGCTTCGCGGCATAACACAAGTTTCGCAATTGCTTATACAAATTTGAAAAATGGTAAAATTAATTCCATTATGTGTCTGTCAGAGGCTCTCTCTCTCTCCTTGGCGGTAATTGCTGGCCGCAGGGCCCAATCCCTTCATAAAATATTCTTTTTCAAGCGGGCTACATGTTTAGCTAACTAGTCTGACGAGTTCCAAAAAAGGCGATGCAACCGCACAGACGCGGCCATCGGCACCCGGAAGCTGCTCCAGCGGTGCCCAACTTGCTGGACCGAAGAGCTAATAGTGGGGACCAGGCCAGGACCATCTCCCCAGGCCAACTCCCACCAGGCTCCTCCAGATCCACAGGGACCATTTATGCGCGGAAAAGTCGTTCTGCCTCTTGCTGCTTTCAAACCATTTACACTGTTACCAGTTATTTGTTACAGTTCGGTACATATGTATACAGTTATTACGAGCGAGCGCTTCGCGCTCGCTCGTCCTTCCGTGGTATATGGGGAAAAAATATGAAAATGAGCGGCCCGGCCCGGCCCGGCCCAACCCGTGGCGACGCTTTTGAGAAGCTTATATCTCTGCAACCGCACGTCCGATTGACAAGCGGACTTCTTTGCTTAGCTGCCCCATCCAACCTACCCTGTTTGAGACCAGTGCCGACTCATGTGGGTGACTACCACTGTGCGTGGCACGTGCCGCGTGAGGGGTGTTTAAAAGAGTTATCTCGCAAAACTCTGCAACGGCTGAGCCGAATGTGTTCAAATTTGGTGTGTGGTTAGGGACCTCTCAGCCGCCACTTTCCCACAGGTCAGGGGTGGGGTGCCTTTGCACGTGCGCACGTGCACACCCCTATTCTATATATCAGGAACGGCTGAGCCGATTGTGTTTAAATTTGATGTGTGGTTAGGGACCTCTCAGCCGCAAATTTTCCACAAGCCAGGGGTGGGGTGCCTCTGCACGTGCGCACGTGCACTCTGCATATCCCTATTATCTATCTCAGGAACGGCTGAGCCGATTGTGTTCAAATTCAGTGTGTGGTTAGGGACCTCTCAGCCACCTCTTTCCCACAAGTCAGGGGTGGGGTGCCTCTGCACGTGCGCACCTTTCTTGTATCTCAGAAACTACTTGCCCTATCGATTTGAAATTCACCAAACATTTCCTTCGCGCTCGCTCGTTCATCGCCGACTACGGCGCCTTGCTTGTTATTATCAGATGTAGTATTGAGCGCTGACTGCCACCGGTCATCGTGATTTACTATCCGAGGCTAATATAGGTATATGAAAAACTACCTTCAATTCAATATTTGTCGTCATACCGAGATGTGCAACCAGGAAAAGTGGATACCTGACGCTTGGCTCCAATCACGGTCTGATTTCAATATGAAAATTTCGATTTCCACGACCTAAAATTAAAATTGTCACGCCGCTTCGCGGCGTCACATCGGTGGACATCGTCATAACGAAGCCATCGTCATCGTCTTCGGTTCGTCGCAACGCTGAAATAACATTTTTACCTTCTTATTCTCTACAAGGCCCACCGCCTATACTTCTGGGTTTGATCAGACCTACCCGTAAAAATCGCGCTGCTTGGCGGCGCTAAATAACAAGTACCTGCTATAATACGAAAATCTACATTTAAAATGCAGCAAAAGTTTAAATATACGCAGACAAAAATGGGGCTATTTTTTATATTTCAGGTGACCCCCCACTAAAAAAAAATCGGCGGCGCCCCTGCGAGTTGGTATGAGATAAACGTTATTATTACTTATATGTGTATATGCTACGGAACTATATCATGTTTTTTTTTTTCTCCGAAAAACGTGAATTTCTTAAGCTCAAATATCAAAATAAGGCGACCGGCTCAAATCCGCGGAGGGAAAAAATGGGGGTACTTCTTTGCCACAAAAAGACCCCCCCCCACGGAGAGAGGCTGGATCCGCCAGTGGTCTCATATTGATTATGGGGATGGAGATATTATTTTTTCAGTACTACAGTAGATTACAGGTATGTACATACATACATACAATACATCTTAAAAAAATGACATTTGTGATATTGCGAGTTTTTTGGCGACGGCGCCCCCCTTGAGCGATGGCGCCCCATTGAGCGATGGCGCCCCCCAACGCCAATTTGTCCGTACCACTTTTTTGGACGTGGTTGCGCCCCTGCCAACACTTCTTGAGTGGGGCGCAGCTGCCCCCTCTTCCGCCGCCCATAAGGACATGTGGCTAGTGATTGAACACGTTTACTTTCCCGTTAAATTCACGTTTTATTACATTTAATTTGCCGACGAAATAATTCAATTATCTTTAATTCCATTTAATTTCCAGACGCTACATAAATTTTGTCTCTATGACAAATTCCAATATAGCACACAGAGACTTCTCAACTTCGACTTAATCATCCCCACCCGGGCCGGTTCGGCCCGCCCCGAGCGATAAACACAGTCACCTCCAGCGGTTTTTGTGGCGGGCGCAATGACTGTACCAGCCCCCCCCCCCCCCTCCCCACACCGATCACCGACTGGCTCCGTAATGACAATCCTGTACGGCCATTAGACAGACCACACCAGGCCGACACACCCAGCCAGACAGATATATAAACAGAGCCACCGGCAGCACACAGCACAAACATTCCCTCGCTTCACACTACTACAACTCCCTCCTCTCCACCAGGTAAGTAAGCGATAACACAACCAGGATTGACATGTGCGTTTTGGTAGCATGCACTTCCCTTGTCTTTTGGTTCGAAGTTAAAATCACCGTTATAATGTGGTATGACTTATTTAGAAGTGACATTACGATTTGCCGTTTGCTTTCAACTCGTCTTGTTTTTACGTCAGAGCTAGACGCTATTCCTCAGCGTCTAGCTCTGACGTATGTTGTGTGTGCTCAGCGTCTAGCTCAGCACACACAACATTCTCGGGATTGAACAATTTAACATTTCAGATCAGTAGGCAGTAGCCAACACTTTCTATATCCATTGCTGTTGAGCAATTACTCGCTCAGTTTCGGTAGGACATTTTCTGGCTGGCAATCGCCAACGTTATACACCCCAACGTTCACCACCATCACCAACACCATGCACTCTTCTTTGGACATTGCCCTACTGACCCCACCACTTCTCTCTGGTCCCTCCGCAGCCGCGATGCAGCTTTCCCGGGTGACGCTGGCTCTGGCCGCTCTTGTGCTGGCTGCGGACACCACGCTGATTCTCAGCACTGTCGGCACCGTCGGTGTAGGCGCCGTCGCCGGAGTCACCGCGCTCGCCGGCATCGGCGGGCTGGTGCTCGGCGCCGGGCTCGGGGGCGCAGTGGCTGGCACGAGGGGTCGCGGTCGTGGTCGCGGTCGTGGTCGCGGCCGCCGCGCCGCTGCTGCCGAGGACCTGCGTCGGGAGCTGGCGCTGGACGTGTCTGCTGCCGCTGACACGGACGGCTGCGCTCTGAAGCTCGTCTGTCTGCTGGAGGCGCAGCCGCAGCAGGAGCGCCAGGAGGAGGCGGGCGCGCTGCTGGCGCTGGTGGGCGAGCCGGAGCTGCCGGCTGAGGTTCAGACCTCGCGTCAGGCGTACCTGTACTCCGCCTACCTGGGCTCCGTGGCAGGCGCCTCAGCCTGTCAGCAGCAGTTCCCTGTCTGCCAGTACGGCCTGCAGGACATGATGGACTACGTGCGCCGCCTCTCCGCCTAGATCGCCCGGCCGGACTGCTGAGCTGGCCTCCACGACTTGAAATTGATTCTTAGCTCATGTAGATGGTTTCCATCTAGGCCGGGTTGGTGATAAATACGTCAGCTGGTCGAGGTTATGTCGTCCTTCGGCAGAGCTGGAGTCGTCGATCTCACCCCGGTTTAACTTTACGTTCTGCATCAGTCTAAGATGCATGGCTTATCACTGTTGCGTTGGAACGAGCCAAGTCGACAGCGGCTGCTCCAAAAAGTAGCTGGGTCACTGAGGACCGGGGATAATGTGAATAGGAATGATGCCATTGTGATTCGCTCTTGGTGGTGGTACTGTATCATCTTCGGTAGGCTTTGTGTATTTTCGAATACAGCTAGCGCCTTGTGCATACAGTGCATTTAATTTAATGACGCAAATACAAAACAAAAAATGCTTATGTCAACATCACGTTTGGATTGGGTTCGTTCAAAATCATGCTAAAATTATAACCTGTCTCATGTGGCATAACGCAAACAAACTTAAGTAGCGCTTAAAAACGTGAATCGTGACCGATTCGTTGCGTTGGTGTCTTGTAATCAAAGTCGACACACTTGTCGATCCACCTCATTGCATTAGCTTACATTAACACACCTTGTATCACCTGCCGCCAACCAAGTATGGTAATAACTTTCGAGACCTCATGACCTGGGACATTCTAATGGCAACACCAACAGCGTAAATAATCCGCCATGGTACATCAATGCCAGCAGATATCAGTTCACAAGTAATGTGGGCACATTATGCCTATGCAGAACGTCCTAAATTTCACAAATAGGCATCCAGTCTTGCCCGTTATTGAAGGTAATCACAATACGGTTAATTTAATGTCTCAAATTCAGTCGTGTGCCAAATCACCGTAACTTTGTCGTAACACTAAAAGGTCGATCCGACTTCCGAGTAGCTGACATTTTCAATAGGTGGCAGGGACGTCTCAGCGAAATATGCTCTAAGTCAGCCACGATGTGTGAGCTATCAATGACTATAATTGTTCTGAAGATATGATCCAACAGTCTCACTTTGTTCATTGGATGTGATGTATTATGTACACACTTCAACCAGCACCCTCATCGTCAAATGGGACTCTGAACGACGCATCTAAACATATCTAGGAAATGAAACCAAACGAGTCAGGCCACATGAGCATAGGACGCCACTATGCAAGGTATACATTATAAAACAACGTAGTGAAATTCGACCCCGATAAAGAACAAACTAAAAATGTGACGGAATCATTTTCTGCTTGCCTGCTAGCAAAGTTAACGTTATATAATGATAGGCAGCATTTGCAATGATCATGGAAATTCGAGTGCAAACATGTTTAACCACAAAAAGCAAACACGAAACAGGACCTGGCCTAAAAACAAAAAGCACAAAAGAGGGAGAGAAGAAATATGTCAGGAATGACAAATGACAGGAACGACAAAAGGAATGACAAATTCAAGTCAAAATAAGGTGTATCCCAGGCAGGGCTGCGGAGTCGAAGTCGGAGTTGGAGTCGGAACTCGGAGTCAGTGATTTTGGTCGGAGAGGAGTCAGTAAAATCTTGCCGACTCCGACTCCGCTTGTCACTCATGGGCAGCGCATGGGCAAAGTATTTTGCAGGTGTATTTTAGTTAATCAACGGTGACGAAGAAGCAGTGGCGGCGGAAGGTATTTTCGAATGGTGGGTGGCAAAGAAACCAAGGGGCCCCTCGGCCAAAGCCCCCCCCCCCCCCCCCCCACGGCCAAAAGCCCCATCCAAAAAAGTGCGAAATGGTATCTCCTCGGATTTAGGCCACTATCTTTTGCAGGGCCTCTAAATGGTCGCAAAAGAACGTCGGACAGGCCAATGCTGAAGCCTCAGGCCCTCCGAGGGCCCCCTCAGGCCTACCGAGGACCCCTTCATGCCGACTGAGGGCCTTCTGTTGGCCTTAGAGGGATCCTCAGGCTGACTGGGCATCTCGGAACGCACGGTCATTTTTCGGTCAAAAAGAAAACAATCGAAATAACTTCTTGAGGGCCCTCTTACAAATTGATGGGGGGAAATCATGTTTGCCCCCCCCCCCCCTTCTTGAGTGGGGGCAGCTTCCCCCCCCCACACACACACACACACACACACACACACACACACACACACACACACACACACACACAAACGCACACACTCAGGGGCGCAACCACCTATACGGACAGTACGGAATGTCCGTACCGTTTTTGACGGGCGCCGAAGGCGCCCCGGGGCTCCTCCCCCCCCCACACCCCGGACCATTTTGTGTTTCAATTAGCACCGCCAACAGGACAGGCACCAGTGGTGTACAGAGTATACGGTCATTCAGGGCATGACCTTTGGACCCGAGGCGCCCATGCAAAGCTGGCGCCCATTCGATCAGTGACAGCGCCCCTCCGGCTAGTGACGACGCCCCCTCCGGTCAGTGACGGCGCCCCTCCGGCCAGTGAAGGCGCCCCTCCGGCCAGTGACGGCGCTCCTCCGACCAGTAACGGCACCCCCCCCCCCCCCCACCCCCACCCCCCCCCCCCCCCCCCCCACCCCCCGGACAGTGACGGCGCCTCTCCGACTAGCGACGGCGCCCCTCCGGCCAGTGACAGCGCCCCTCCGGTCAGTGATGGCGCCCCTCCGGCCAGTAACGACGCCCCTCCAGCGAGTGACGGCGCTCCTCCGGCGAGTGACGGCGCCCCTCCGACTAGTGACTGCCCCTCTCCGCCCGTGACGGCGCCCCTCCGGCTAGTGACGGGGGGACCTCTCCTTCCGCAGGGTGCGGAAGGAGAGGCGCCGCCCCCCCCCCCCCCCGCAAAATTTTCGCCAATATTGATGGCGCCCCTCAGGCCTCAAGGCAATGACCTGGTCTTTTGTGAAAGTATGCGCACGCCACTGACAGGCACTCCTGGGAATCGGACAATTAGCACTCCTAGAAGTAAATGGCGACTTAGGAACAGCATAGGCGCCACTAGAAGCAAATGCCGCCCCCATGTAGCAGAACAGGCGCCCTACCGGACAATAAGCAAATGCCGCCACCACGGGGTAAATTGGACAAATGCTCATTGTCCACAAGCAGATAATGCCGCCACCCATTGGGAAGAACAGCTGCCCACTAAGTCGGACAATGGGCTTCCTTAGAAGCAAATGCCGTCCCCATGGAGGAGAAAAGGCGCCCTACCGGACAATAAGCATATGTCGCCCCCCCCCCCCCCCCCCATGGTCTCATACACTGGCAGATCCAGGGGGGCATCAGGGGCAAATGTCCCCCCCCCCTCCTCCTCACACAGGAATCTGGGGGGTAGCATTCCATACAAGTATCCCCCCCGCCCGTTTCCAATTTCTCGTAAAATCGTAAAAATTGTCTTTGCAGCAGTCAAAATCCAGCTATCCAGTCAAAAACCGGAAAATTTCGCGCCGCTTCGCGGCATAACACAAGTTTCGCAATTGCTTATACAAATTTGAAAAATGGTAAAATTAATTCCATTATGTGTCTGTCAGAGGCTCTCTCTCTCCTTGGCGGTAATTGCTGGCCGCAGGGCCCAATCCCTTCATAAAATATTATTTTTCAAGCGGGCTACATGTTTAGCTAACTAGTCTGACGAGTTCCAAAAAAGGCGATGCAACCGCACAGACGCGGCCATCGGCACCCGGAAGCTGCTCCAGCGGTGCCCAACTTGCTGGACCGAAGAGCTAATAGTGGGGACCAGGCCAGGACCATCTCTCCAGGCCAACTCCCACCAGGCTCCTCCAGATCCACAGGGACCATTTATGCGCGGAAAAGTCGTTCTGCCTCTTGCTGCTTTCAAACCATTTACACTGTTACCAGTTATTTGTTACAGTTCGGTACATATGTATACAGTTATTACGAGCGAGCGCTTCGCGCTCGCTCGTCCTTCCGTGGTATATGGGGAAAAAATATGAAAATGAGCGGCCCGGCCCGGCCCGGCCCGGCCCGTGGCGACGCTTTTGAGAAGCTTATATCTCTGCAACCGCACGTCCGATTGACAAGCGGACTTCTTTGCTTAGCTGCCCCATCCAACCTACCCTGTTTGAGACCAGTGCCGACTCATGTGGGTGACTACCACTGTGCGTGGCACGTGCCACGTGAGGGGTGTTGAAAAGAGTTATCTCGCAAAACTCTGCAACGGCTGAGCCGAATGTGTTCAAATTTGGTGTGTGGTTAGGGACCTCTCAGCCGCCACTTTCCCACAGGTCAGGAGTGGGGTGCCTTTGCACGTGCGCACGTGCACACCCCTATTCTATATATCAGGAACGGCTGAGCCGATTGTGTTTAAATTTGATGTGTGGTTAGGGACCTCTCAGCCGCAAATTTTCCACAAGCCAGGGGTGGGGTGCCTCTGCACGTGCGCACGTGCACTCTGCATATCCCTATTATCTATCTCAGGAACGGCTGAGCCGATTGTGTTCAAATTCAGTGTGTGGTTAGGGACCTCTCAGCCACCTCTTTCCCACAAGTCAGGGGTGGGGTGCCTCTGCACGTGCGCACCTTTCTTGTATCTCAGAAACTACTTGCCCTATCGATTTGAAATTCACCAAACATTTCCTTCGCGCTCGCTCGTTCATCGCCGACTACGGCGCCTTGCTTGTTATTATCAGATGTAGTATTGAGCGCTGACTGCCACCGGTCATCGTGATTTACTATCCGAGGCTAATATAGGTATATGAAAAACTACCTTCAATTCAATATTTGTCGTCATACCGAGATGTGCAACCAGGAAAAGTGGATACCTGACGCTTGGCTCCAATCACGGTCTGATTTCAATATGAAAATTTCGATTTCCACGACCTAAAATTAAAATTGTCACGCCGCTTCGCGGCGTCACATCGGTGGACATCGTCATAACGAAGCCATCGTCATCGTCTTCGGTTCGTCGCAACGCTGAAATAACATTTTTACCTTCTTATTCTCTACAAGGCCCACCGCCTATACTTCTGGGTTTGATCAGGCCTACCCGTAAAAATCGCGCTGCTTGGCGGCGCTAAATAACAAGTACCTACTATAATACGAAAATCTACATTTAAAATGCAGCAAAAGTTTAAATATACGCAGACAAAAATGGGGCTATTTTTTATATTTCAGGTGACCCCCCACTAAAAAAAAATCGGCGGCGCCCCTGCGAGTTGGTATGAGATAAACGTTATTATTACTTATATGTGTATATGCTACGGAACTATATCATGTTTTTTTTCTCTCCGAAAAACGTGAATTTCTTAAGCTCAAATATCAAAATAAGGCGACCGGCTCTAATCCGCGGAGGGAAAAAATGGGGGTACTTCTTTGCCACAAAAAGACCCCCCCCCCCCCACGGAGAGAGGCTGGATCCGCCAGTGGTCTCATATTGATTATGGGGATGGAGATATTATTTTTTCAGTACTACAGTAGATTACAGGTATGTACATACATACATACAATACATCTAAAAAAATGACATTTGTGATATTGCGAGTTTTTTGGCGACGGCGCCCCCCTTGAGCGATGGCGCCCCATTGAGCGATGGCGCCCCCCAACGCCAATTTGTCCGTACCACTTTTTTGGACGTGGTTGCGCCCCTGCCAACACTTCTTGAGTGGGGCGCAGCTGCCCCCTCTTCCGCCGCCCATAAGGACATGTGGCTAGTGATTGAACACGTTTACTTTCCCGTTAAATTCACGTTTTATTACATTTAATTTGCCGACGAAATAATTCAATTATCTTTAATTCCATTTAATTTCCAGACGCTACATAAATTTTGTCTCTATGACAAATTCCAATATAGCACACAGAGACTTCTCAACTTCGACTTCATCATCCCCACCCGGGCCGGTTCGGCCCGCCCCGAGCGATGCACACAGTCACCTCCAGCGGTTTTTGTGGCGGGCGCAATGACTGTACCAGCCCCCCCCCCCCCCCTCCCCACACCGATCACCGACTGGCTCCGTAATGACAATCCTGTACGGCCATTAGACAGACCACACCAGGCCGACACACCCAGCCAGACAGATATATAAACAGAGCCACCGGCAGCACACAGCACAAACATTCCCTCGCTTCACACTACTACAACTCCCTCCTCTCCACCAGGTAAGTAAGCGATAACACAACGAGGATTGACATGTGCGTTTTGGTAGCATGCACTTCCCTTGTCTTTTGGTTCGAAGTTAAAATCACCGTTATAATGTGGTATGACTTATTTAGAAGTGACATTACGATTTGCCGTTTGCTTTCAACTCGTCTTGTTTTTACGTCAGAGCTAGACGCTATTCCTCAGGGGCACACACAACATTCTCGGGATTGAACAATTTAACATTTCAGATCAGTAGGCAGTAGCCAACACTTTCTATATCCATTGCTGTTGAGCAATTACTCGCTCAGTTTCGGTAGGACATTTTCTGGCTGGCAATCGCCAACGTTATACACCCCAACGTTCACCACCATCACCAACACCATGCACTCTTCTTTGGACATTGCCCTACTGACCCCACCACTTCTCTCTGGTCCCTCCGCAGCCGCGATGCAGCTCTCCCGGGTGACGCTGGCTCTGGCCGCTCTTGTGCTGGCTGCGGACGCCACGCTGATTCTCAGCACTGTCGGCACCGTCGGTGTAGGCGCCGTCGCCGGAGTCACCGCGCTCGCCGGCATCGGCGGGCTGGTGCTCGGCGCCGGGCTCGGGGGCGCAGTGGCTGGCACGAGGGGTCGCGGTCGTGGTCGCGGTCGTGGTCGCGGCCGCCGCGCCGCTGCTGCCGAGGACCTGCGTCGGGAGCTGGCGCTGGACGTGTCTGCTGCCGCTGACACGGACGGCTGCGCTCTGAAGCTCGTCTGTCTGCTGGAGGCGCAGCCGCAGCAGGAGCGCCAGGAGGAGGCGGGCGCGCTGCTGGCGCTGGTGGGCGAGCCGGAGCTGCCGGCTGAGGTTCAGACCTCGCGTCAGGCGTACCTGTACTCCGCCTACCTGGGCTCCGTGGCAGGCGCCTCAGCCTGTCAGCAGCAGTTCCCTGTCTGCCAGTACGGCCTGCAGGACATGATGGACTACGTGCGCCGCCTCTCCGCCTAGATCACCCGACCGGACTGCTGAGCTGGCCTCCACGACTTCAAATTGATTCTTAGCTCATGTATATGGTTTCCATCTAGGCCGGGTTGGTGATAAAGACGTCAGCTGGTCGAGGTTATGTCGTCCTTCGGCAGAGCTGGAGTCGTCGATCTCAACCCGGTTTAACCTTACGTTCTGCATCAATCTAAGATGCATGGCTTATCACTGTTGCGTTGGAACGAGCCAAGTCGACAGCGGCTGCTCCAAAAAGTAGCTGGGTCACTGAGGACCGGGGATAATGTGAATTGGAATGATGTCATTGTGATTCGCTCTTGGTGGTGGTACTGTATCATCTTCGGTAGGCTTTGTGTATTTTCGAATACAGCTAGCGCCTTGTGCATACAGTGCATTTCATTTAATGACGCAAATACAAAACAAGAAATGCTTATGTCAACATCACGTTTGGATTGGGTTCGTTCAAAATCACGGATGTTAAGATGTTAAAAATATAACCTGTCTCATGTGGCATAACGCAAACAAACTTAAGTAGCGCTTAAAAACGTGAATCGTGACCGATCCGTTGCGTTGGTGTCTTGTAATCAAAGTCGACACACTTGTCGATCCACCTCATTGCATTAGCTTACAATAACACACCTTGTATCACCTGCCGCCAACCAAGTATGGTAATAACTTTCGAGACCTCATGACCTGGGACATTCTAATGGCAACACCAACAGCGTAAATAATCCGCCATGGTACATCAATGCCAGCAGATATCAGTTCACAAGTAATGTGGGCACATTATGCCTATGCAGAACGTCCTAAATTTCACAAATAGGCATCCAGTCTTGCCCGTTATTGAAGGTAATCACAATACGGTTAATTTAATGTCTCAAATTCAGTCGTGTGCCAAATCACCGTAACTTTGTCGGAACACTAAGAGGTCGATCCGACTTCCGAGTAGCTGACGTTTTCAATAGGTGGCAGGGACGTCTCAGCGAAATATGCTCTAAGTCAGCCACGATGTGTGAGCTATCAATGACTATAATTGTTCTGAAGATATTATCCAGCAGTCTCACTTTGTTCATTGGATGTGATGTATTATGTACACACTTCAACCAGCACCCTCATCGTCAAATGGGACTCTGAACGACGCATCTAAACATATCTAGAAAATGAAACCAAACGAGTCAGGCCACATGAGCATATAAGACGCCACTATGCAAGGTATACATTATAAAACAACGTAGTGAAATTCGACCCCGATAAAGAACAAACTAAAAATGTGACGGAATCATTTTCTGCTTGCCTGTTAGCAAAGTTAACGTTATATAATGATAGGCAGCATTTGCAATGATCATGGAAATTCGAGTGCAAACATGTTTAACCACAAAAAGCAAACACGAAACAGGACCTGGCCTAAAAACAAAAAGCACAAAACAGGGAGAGAAGAAATATGTCAGGAATGACAAATGACAGGAACGACAAAAGGAATGACAAATTCAAGTCAAAATAAGGTGTATCCCAGGCAGGGCTGCGGAGTCGAAGTCGGAGTTGGAGTCGGAACTCGGAGTCAGTGATTTTGGTCGGAGTAGGAGTCAGTAAAATCTTGCCGACTCCGACTCCGGCTGTCACTCATGGGCAGCGCATGGGCAAAGTATTTTGCAGGTGTAAATTAGTTAATCAACGGTGACGAAGAAGCAGTGGCGGCGGAAGGTATTTTCGGATGGTGGGTGGCAAAGAAACCAAGGGGCCCCTCGGCCAAAGCCCCCCCCCCCCCCCCCCACGGCCAAAAGCCCCACCCAAAAAAGTGCGAAATGGTATCTCCTCGGATTTAGGCCACTATCTTTTGCAGGGCCTCTAAATGGTCGCAAAAAAACGTCGGACAGGCCAATGCTGAAGCCTCAGGCCCTCCGAGGGCCCCCTCAGGCCTACCGAGGGCCTCCTCAGGCCTACCGAGGACCCCTTCATGCCGACTGAGGGCCTTCTGTTGGCCTTAGAGGGATCCTCAGGCTGACTGGGCATCTCGGAACCCACGGTCATTTTTCGGTCAAAAAGAAAACAATCGAAATAACTTCTTGAGGGCCCTCTTACAAATTGATGGGGGGGGGGAAATCATGTTTGCCCCCCCCCCCCCCCCCCCCCCCACACTTCTTGAGTGGGGGCAGCTTCCCCCCCCCCCACGCACACACACACACACACAAACGCACACACTCAGGGGCGCAACCACCTATACGGACAGTACGGAATGTCCGTACCGTTTTTGACGGGCGCCGAAGGCGCCCCGGGGCTCCTCCCCTCCCCCCCCCCCCCCCCCCCCCCACACCCCGGACCATTTTGTGTTTCAATTAGCACCGCCAACAGGACAGGCACCAGTGGTGTACAGAGTATACGGTCATTCAGGGCATGACCTTTGGACCCGAGGCGCCCATGCAAAGCTGGCGCCCATTCGATCAGTGACGGCGCCCCTCCGGCTAGTGACGACGCCCCCTCCGGTCAGTGACGGCGCCCCTCCGGCCAGTGAAGGCGCCCCTCCTGCCAGTGACGGCGCTCCTCCGACCAGTGACGGCACCCCCCCCCCACCCCCCCCCCCCCACCCCCCGGACAGTGACGGCGCCTCTACGACCAGCGACGGCGCCCCTCCGGCCAGTGACAGCGCCCCTCCGGTCAGTGATGGCGCCCATCCGGCCAGTAACGACGCCCCTCCAGCGAGTGACGGCGCTCCTCCGGCGAGTGACGGCGCCCCTCCGACTAGTGACTGCCCCTCTCCGCCCGTGACGGCGCCCCTCCGGCTAGTGACGGGGGGACCTCTCCTTCCGCAGGGTGCGGAAGGAGAGGCGCCCCCCCCCCCCCCGCAAAATTTTCGCCAATATTGATGGCGCCCCTCAGGCCTCAAGGCAATGACCTGGTCTTTTGTGAAAGTATGCGCACGCCACTGACAGGCACTCCTGGGAATCGGACAATTAGCACTCCTAGAAGTAAATGGCGACTTAGGAACAGCATAGGCGCCACTAGAAGCAAATGCCGCCCCCATGGAGCAGAACAGGCGCCCTACCGGACAATAAGCAAATGCCGCCACCACGGGGTAAATTGGACAAATGCTCATTGTCCACAAGCAGATAATGCCGCCACCCATTGGGAAGAACAGCTGCCCACTAAGTCGGACAATGGGCTTCCTTAGAAGCAAATGCCGTCCCCATGGAGGAGAAAAGGCGCCCTACCGGACAATAAGCATATGTCGCCCCCCCCCCCCCCCCCCATGGTCTCATACACTGGCAGATCCAGGGGGGCATCAGGGGCAAATGTCCCCCCCCCCCCTCCTCCTCACACAGGAATCTGGGGGGGTAGCATTCCATACAAGTATCCCCCCCCCCGCCCGTTTCCAATTTCTCGTAAAATCGTAAAAATTGTCTTTGCAGCAGTCAAAATCCAGCTATCCAGTCAAAAACCGGAAAATTTCGCGCCGCTTCGCGGCATAACACAAGTTTCGCAATTGCTTATACAAATTTGAAAAATGGTAAAATTAATTCCATTATGTGTCTGTCAGAGGCTCTCTCTCTCCTTGGCGGTAATTGCTGGCCGCAGGGCCCAATCCCTTCATAAAATATTATTTTTCAAGCGGGCTACATGTTTAGCTAACTAGTCTGACGAGTTCCAAAAAAGGCGATGCAACCGCACAGACGCGGCCATCGGCACCCGGAAGCTGCTCCAGCGGTGCCCAACTTGCTGGACCGAAGAGCTAATAGTGGGGACCAGGCCAGAACCATCTCCCCAGGCCAACTCCCACCAGGCTCCTCCAGATCCACAGGGACCATTTATGCGCGGAAAAGTCGTTCTGCCTCTTGATGCTTTCAAACCATTTACACTGTTACCAGTTATTTGTTACAGTTCGGTACATATGTATACAGTTATTACGAGCGAGCGCTTCGCGCTCGCTCGTCCTTCCGTGGTATATGGGGAAAAAATATGAAAATGAGCGGCCCGGCCCGGCCCGGCCCGACCCGTGGCGACGCTTTTGAGAAGCTTATATCTCTGCAACCGCACGTCCGATTGACAAGCGGACTTCTTTGCTTAGCTGCCCCATCCAACCTACCCTGTTTGAGACCAGTGCCGACTCATGTGGGTGACTACCACTGTGCGTGGCACGTGCCGCGTGAGGGGTGTTGAAAAGAGTTTTCTCGCAAAACTCTGCAACGGCTGAGCCGAATGTGTTCAAATTTGGTGTGTGGTTAGGGACCTCTCAGCCGCCACTTTCCCACAGGTCAGGGGTGGGGTGCCTTTGCACGTGCGCACGTGCACACCCCTATTCTATATATCAGGAACGGCTGAGCCGATTGTGTTTAAATTTGATGTGTGGTTAGGGACCTCTCAGCCGCAAATTTTCCACAAGCCAGGGGTGGGGTGCCTCTGCACGTGCGCACGTGCACTCTGCATATCCCTATTATCTATCTCAGGAACGGCTGAGCCGATTGTGTTCAAATTCAGTGTGTGGTTAGGGACCTCTCAGCCACCTCTTTCCCACAAGTCAGGGGTGGGGTGCCTCTGCACGTGCGCACCTTTCTTGTATCTCAGAAACTACTTGCCCTATCGATTTGAAATTCACCAAACATTTCCTTCGCGCTCGCTCGTTCATCGCCGACTACGGCGCCTTACTTGTTATTATCAGATGTAGTATTGAGCGCTGACTGCCACCGGTCATCGTGATTTACTATCCGAGGCTAATATAGGTATATGAAAAACTACCTTCAATTCAATATTTGTCGTCATACCGAGATGTGCAACCAGGAAAAGTGGATACCTGACGCTTGGCTCCAATCACGGTCTGATTTCAATATGAAAATTTCGATTTCCACGACCTAAAATTAAAATTGTCACGCAGCTTCGCGGCGTCACATCGGTGGACATCGTCATAACGAAGCCATCGTCATCGTCTTCGGTTCGTCGCAACGCTGAAATAACATTTTTACCTTCTTATTCTCTACAAGGCCCACCGCCTATACTTCTGGGTTTGATCAGGCCTACCCGTAAAAATCGCGCTGCTTGGCGGCGCTAAATAACAAGTACCTACTACAATACGAAAATCTACATTTAAAATGCAGCAAAAGTTTAAATATACGCAGACAAAAATGGGGCTATTTTTTATATTTCAGGTGACCCCCCACTAAAAAAAAATCGGCGGCGCCCCTGCGAGTTGGTATGAGATAAACGTTATTATTACTTATATGTGTATATGCTACGGAACTATATCATGTTTTTTTTTTCTCTCCGAAAAACGTGAATTTCTTAAGCTCAAATATCAAAATAAGGCGACCGGATCAAATCCGCGGAGGGAAAAAATGGGGGTACTTCTTTGCCACAAAAAGACCCCCCCACGGAGAGAGGCTGGATCAGCCAGTGGTCTCATATTGATTATGGGGATGGAGATATTATTTTTTCAGTACTACAGTAGATTACAGGTATGTACATACATACATACAATACATCTAAAAAAATGACATTTGTGATATTGCGAGTTTTTTGGCGACGGCGCCCCCCTTGAGCGATGGCGCCCCATTGAGCGATGGCGCCCCCCAACGCCAATTTGTCCGTACCACTTTTTTGGACGTGGTTGCGCCCCTGCCAACACTTCTTGAGTGGGGCGCAGCTGCCCCCTCTTCCGCCGCCCATAAGGACATGTGGCTAGTGATTGAACACGTTTACTTTCCCGTTAAATTCACGTTTTATTACATTTAATTTGCCGACGAAATAATTGAATTATCTTTAATTCCATTTAATTTCCAGACGCTACATAAATTTTGTCTCTATGACAAATTCCAATATAGCACACAGAGACTTCTCAACTTCGACTTCATCATCCCCACCCGGGCCGGTTCGGCCCGCCCCGAGCGATGCACACAGTCACCTCCAGCGGTTTTTGTGGCGGGCGCAATGACTGTACCAGCCCCCCCCCCCCCCCCCCCCACACACACACCGATCACCGACTGGCTCCGTAATGACAATCCTGTACGGCCATTAGACAGACCACACCAGGCCGACACACCCAGCCAGACAGATATATAAACAGAGCCACCGGCAGCACACAGCACAAACATTCCCTCGCTTCACACTACTACAACTCCCTCCTCTCCACCAGGTAAGTAAGCGATAACACAACGAGGATTGACATGTGCGTTTTGGTAGCATGCACTTCCCTTGTCTTTTGGTTCGAAGTTAAAATCACCGTTATAATGTGGTATGACTTATTTAGAAGTGACATTACGATTTGCCGTTTGCTTTCAACTCGTCTTATTTTTACGTCAGAGCTAGACGCTATTCCTCAGGGGCACACACAACATTCTCGGGATTGAACAATTTAACATTTCAGATCAGTAGGCAGTAGCCAACACTTTCTATATCCATTGCTGTTGAGCAATTACTCGCTCAGTTTCGGTAGGACATTTTCTAGCTGGTAATCGCCAACGTTATACACCCCAACGTTCACCACCATCACCAACACCATGCACTCTTCTTTGGACATTGCCCTACTGACCCCACCACTTCTCTCTGGTCCCTCCGCAGCCGCGATGCAGCTCTCCCGGGTGACGCTGGCTCTGGCCGCTCTTGTGCTGGCTGCGGACGCCACGCTGATTCTCAGCACTGTCGGCACCGTCGGTGTAGGCGCCGTCGCCGGAGTCACCGCGCTCGCCGGCATCGGCGGGCTGGTGCTCGGCGCCGGGCTCGGGGGCGCAGTGGCTGGCACGAGGGGTCGCGGTCGTGGTCGCGGTCGTGGTCGCGGCCGCCGCGCCGCTGCTGCCGAGGACCTGCGTCGGGAGCTGGCGCTGGACGTGTCTGCTGCCGCTGACACGGACGGCTGCGCTCTGAAGCTCGTCTGTCTGCTGGAGGCGCAGCCGCAGCAGGAGCGCCAGGAGGAGGCGGGCGCGCTGCTGGCGCTGGTGGGCGAGCCGGAGCTGCCGGCTGAGGTTCAGACCTCGCGTCAGGCGTACCTGTACTCCGCCTACCTGGGCTCCGTGGCAGGCGCCTCAGCCTGTCAGCAGCAGTTCCCTGTCTGCCAGTACGGCCTGCAGGACATGATGGACTACGTGCGCCGCCTCTCCGCCTAGATCACCCGACCGGACTGCTGAGCTGGCCTCCACGACTTCAAATTGATTCTTAGCTCATGTAGATGGTTTCCACCTAGGCCGGGTTGGTGATAAAGACGTCAGCTGGTCGAGGTTATGTCGTCCTTCGGCAGAGCTGGAGTCGTCGATCTCAACCCGGTTTAACTTTACGTTCTGCATCAATCTAAGATGCATTTCTTATCCCTGCGCCCTGGAACGAGCCAAGTCGACAGCGGCTGCTCCAAAAAGTAGCTGGGTCACTGAGGACCGGGGATAATGTGAATAGGAATGATGTGATTCCACCAGTGATTCGCTCTTGGTGGTGGTACTGTATCATCTTCGGTAGGCTTTGTGTATTTTCGAATACAGCTAGCTCGCCTTGTGCATACAGTGCATTTCATTTAATGACGCAAATACAAAACAAGAAATGCCTATGTCAACATCACGTTTGGATTGGGTTCGTTCAAAATCATGCTAAAAATATAACCTGTCTCATGTGGCATAACGCAAACAAACTTAAGTATCGCTTAAAAACGTGAATCGTGACCGATCCGTTGCGTTGGTGTCTTGTAATCAAGGTCGACACACTTGTCGATCCATCTTATTGCATTAACTTGCATTAACACACATTGTATCACCTGCCGCCAACCAAGTATGGTAAGTATGTATGTAAGCAAGTATGGTAATAACTTTCGAGATCTCATGACCTGAGACATTCTAATGGCAACACCAACAGCGTAAACAATCCGCCATGGTACGTCAATTCCAGCAGATATCAGTTCACAAGTAATGTGGGCACATTATGCCTATGCAGAACGTCCGCAATTTCACAAATAGGCATCCAGTCTGGCCCGTTATTGAAGGTAATCACAATACGGTTAATTTAATGTCTCAAATTCAGTCGTGTGCCAAATCACCGTAACTTTGTCGTAACACTAGAGGTCGCTCCGACTTCCGAGTAGCTGACGTTTTCAATAGGTGGCAGGGACGTCTCAGCGAAATATACTGTAAGTCAGCCACGATGTGGGCTATCAATGACTATATTTGTTCTGAAGATATTTATTATCCAGCAGTCTCACTTTGTTCATTGAATGTGATGTATTATGTACATGCTTCAACCAGCACCCTCATGGTCAAATGGGACTCTGAACGACGCATCTAAGCATATCTAGGAAATGAAACCAAACGAGTCAGGCCACATGAGCATATAAGACGCCACTATGCAAGGTATACATTATAAAACAACGTAGTGAAATTCGACCCGATAAAGAACAAACTAAAAATGTGACGGAATCATTTTCTGCTTGCCTGCTAGCAAAGTTAACGTTATATAATGATAGGCAGCATTTGCAATGAATAATGATATTGGAAATTCGCGTGTAAACATGTTTAACCACAAAAAGCAAACACGAAACAAGACCTGGCTTAAGAACAGCACATACACCAGTTGGGTGACAACCACACATAACGTATGCATCAAATGGCAGCATTTTTCAATTTGCTCTGCATTCCCCATAAACGTTAAGTATACTCGAAATGAAACTGCGATAAAATGTCTCGGGTAATTGAGTTTCACCAGTTCACATCATGCATCATCAACATCACTGTGAGCTTGCGAGGGCGCGCAGCGGGCGCCCATCGCCCATGCACACTAGATCACACCCTTCTGTTCGGAGTTCACTTGCACCACCACTCGCCCACACCTTGCCAAAGGCATCACTCCAGTTTGCGTCGTTTGCTGAGATTCTGCAGCAGTTCGGACAGCTGGAACCCTCCGGCAGCCCCGAAGGACGGCGCCGCCGTAGTAGACTCCTGCGCTGAGCTCCCCTCTGCTGGCGCCGCTGGCGCCGCTGGCGCCGGCGCTGTCGCTGCCAGTGCAGCCGCTGCCACGCCCGGGCGTGTCTCGCCTGGCTTCATGTTTCGATGCTGCGGGAAGGTGGGCATCAGCCGCGGGTCGCACGGCAGCGGCTGCTCCTTGAAGTAGGTGCTCTCCAGGCACTCGTCGGCGGTGGCGCGCTTGCGCGGGTCGTACATGAAGAGGAAGTTGAGCAGACGGAGTCCGGCGTTGGAGAGCCAAGAGAACCGTTGCTTCAGGTTGTTGTACGGCTGCTGTTTGAGCGTGAAGTTCTCCAGCGCCGCTAGCTGCGAGTAACCCGGCCAGATGTGGTCGTTAGGCGTGCCGAGGAGGGCAATAATCAGCTCCAGCTGGTGTATCTCCGAGCGGCCCGGCAGAAGCGGCTTGTGGCCGAGCAGCTCGCCCAGGATACAACCAGCAGCCCACATGTCAATGGCAGTCGTCTGTGCCTTGGCCATGAGGAGGAGTTCCGGCGCGCGGTACCACAGCGTCACAACCTTGGGTGTCATGGGCTGCGGTGGCGCACCGTACAGACGCGCCAGACCAAAATCGGCGATCTTGACACAACCCTTGTCGGTGAGCAGGAGGTTGGACACCTTGAGGTCGCGGTGCACCACGAACGAGCGATGCAAGTGAGACAGGCCCCGGAACACCTGCAGCATGATGCACTTAACCTGCGACTCGGAGAAGGGCGTCTGCATGTTGTCCAGCAGGCTCGCCAGGTCCTGCTCGCAGTACTCCATCACCAGGAAGATGCTCTCCATGCTACGACCCACAGCCACCTCATGCAATTGCACGATGTTCTCGTGTCGCGACTTGAGCAGGATGGAGATCTCGCGTAGGCCAGACACCGGCAGGCCGTCGCGTTCCTTCTCCATGCGCATCTTCTTCAGTGCGACGATCTGGTCGGAACGCGTGTCGCGAGCGCGGTACACCACGCCGTATGTGCCCTCGCCGATGCGGTTCAACTTCTCGAATTCGGAGACGAAGCGGCACCGGCCGAGGATGTCCCGCTCGGGGATCTCGCTCGGCCGGCCCGTCAGGAAAGAGGTGAGCACCCCGCTCGGCTTGCGCGGCGTCGACGGGGCCGCGTCCATCCCGGCTGAGTATGTTATCTCCTCCACGACTGCCATGACCGCTGGCTGGCTGCTGTTCGAGTGAAGTCAGGAAGATGGTTACTCACCTGCAAGGCAATACAGTGTGCTAAGGGAAGGACATGGGCGACGCATCATGAACAGACATTGGACAATTTGAAGTACAACATAATAATGCGGAAAAGAAGTGTAGGCTCAAAGCAGAAATGATGGAAACATGGCATAGCTAACATCCAGACAACAGTTCTCATAACGCTAACATTGCCTTTATGACAGGAATTTCCGGCCTGATACTATTAACTGTCTCAAAATGCTTACACACTGCAAAATTAAAAGGCCCTGACCAATATACAAGACATAAAATACTTGTAAAACTCTAATCAAGTTAGGTCGTGTATCATGTGGGAAAAAAGCAGCATAATTTTGTTATGCATATCAAGCAAATATATTTTAGAAATTAATCTCCCAAAACTACTTGGAAGACAAACAATATGTCCAAGAAAACAAGCACAAAACTTAACTAGCAACATGAATGGTGACAAGCACAATAAGCCAATCACACATATCCTTTCACAAATTGTCTGGACCTGCATCAAGAATGCAGAGACATGAAATTGATCATGAAAAGCCTCAGCTATTGTTATGCACTACCAGAGGTGATGACAGCAGAAATGAACATAGATTGCATGGGTAGGTTGGAGGGTACTTTCCTTGCATTATTTTCTTTGTTTTCAGTTTGTCCAAGAAGTTGTCAAAATTAAATGCTTATCAAGATAACTGTTAGTTATCTTGGAAGCTCCTTAAAAATCTGTAAATTTATTAAACACAGCATTTCGATTCTCTAACTATTCTTTGCATAGCCCAGCTACAATGCAACACTAGCAGTTTCCATGGTTACAGCATAGAAAGAGTCAAGACCAATAGCAGGTTCTGTTTGGTGTTTATTTCAATTCTGCCCTTTTGCCAAGGAAAAGTTTATTTATAGCATATATAACAAACCATACGTAGTTCCCTAATCTAGCTTACTATTTTAAGCGCCTCTATCCGTATGTCTATCTGCATATATGTCTAACAGACACACCCCTTGACCTCCACACCAATGTTGGTGTCAATCTGTTCTCTGATATGCCAACTCCCATTCACTCACACAACGCTCTGGTGGACTGGCCGGCTGCTATGCCACATCACTCGTCTGACCAGACAATGATGATGATTGGGGTTTAGGGGCGCTCCGACAACGAAGGTCACATGGCGCCCAAAAAGACAACAGGTGGCTGGTGTAGGTTGGCAAATAACACTGAATGCATAGGCATACACAAGGGGGGAACGGGGCAATTGCCCCCCCCCCCTTAAGGTCGTATGTACGAACTTTGGACGAACAAAATGAACTATTTTTTTATTTTTTTTTAGAGAAAAATGGTGAAAATATGCCCTTTTAAAAAATATAGTGGGTCAAATCCGGTGAGTTTTGTTCGGTGGCTGTACTTTGTGCCCCCTGAGCAAAAATTACCCCCTCCTCGAGTGAATCCTGGGTACGCTACTGACTGAATGTGTGGGAACTCAGAAATGTTTAGTTTATTAAAGGAAATAGTTCACCTTCAACATGGGGTTTTTAACTGAAATAGCAGTTTTGTAGCCTGTGTTGAGAAATCCTTATCTGCAACTGTTCTTGTCTGAAAAGACTCTCCAGCCGAAGATATTTGACTTTTTGGCGAAGAAATGCGGCGGATATATGATATACCGTACCATCTGAAAGTGCCAGCACTGCACGGAGCATGCGCAGACCAATAACGCACACCATAAACTTAATAATTTACGACCTTCTGTCCTGAATTGGCGCGATTTAGGACCATTTTTGAAAAGAAAAAAAGAAACTGTATTAAAAGATATAATAAAATCATGTTCTGTTAAATTTTCCGAATGTGAACTATTTCCTTTAAGTACCTACCTAGGTAGTGAGATGGCAATTATTTCATGTAAGTTTTTGCAGTATGAAGTAAGTTTTTTAAACTGTAAGTTTGTGTTGTAGCACTTCTTTTCTATCCTATGTATTTCACTGTGGAATTCGCTGCTCTTGGATGTTGTATGAGCGCCTGATGTCAACCGCCTCAAACGTGTGCTTGATCAGGGGCGTAGGCAGGATTTCTCAAAGGGGGGTGGGGGGGGGGCAAATGGGATCAGAGGGGCCCTCGTAGTCAAGGGGGCCCACACAATTTTGTTTGGTACACACACACACACACACAGTTTATTCTACGAACACCAGTAATGTCGTCCATATAATCCCATATAAATCCACATCGCTACAGAGGTACACTGAGAGCTCTGCAATCCACAGCGCACATGCCACATCTACCCAGCCCACTGGCGCGCCCTCTACAATCCCGCCACCGACCGGAGCGCCACCTACGCCTCTACCTGATCCACCAGCACACCGGCGCAACCCTTCGGGTGGAGGAAGACAGGCCCGCCGTGGGCGCCGAGCGGCGGCTCGCTCAGCCAGCGGACCTGCTGCTGCTGCAGCGAGGCCACCGCCGTCGTTTCCGTGGGTGGCGCGACTGAGCAGTACGACCACCGTCCGTGCCACCAGCGCAATCTGTGTCGCCACCCGCGGACGCGGCCTTCTCCCGAAGCAGCTGCTCCCGCTGCGGCTGTCTTGGTCAGGAACGTGTAGGCGCGCTAGCCGCAGCAGACCAGACACACCCCAGTAACTCCCATGCAAGTGTAAACACCCGCCCGGTGAAGCGCGTCTCCAAGTGTCTTTGATAGTGACTTTTTCATGTTACCGTCTGCATATCACGCATCAGCTCCTGCGGATCGGTGGGCCCTCATAGCGCACAGGTCGACCAGGACATCCCTGAAGCTGAGTCGCTGGTGGACTTCTGTTTGAGCGTCCACCAATTAAAACAGTCCAGTATGTTGTAAAACAACAAATAACTTTCGACAACGAACAAATAATTTGTATTCTTCGAGTCAAAAAATAACAATTTCGAAAATCTACGAAGCCATTTTCAATATAATGTTATTTCCTTTCTTTCGGCGTTTTTTATTTGCAATTTGCTCCAAAACTCAATTTTCTACAATTTGTCAAACATTTATTGTTTTTCCAATAAAAATGGCATGACATGACGTGATTAAAACGTCATTATCTCCCAAAGTAAAGCACCATTTTCATTGAAATGTTGTGATAAGACATAGAATGGATGCAGCATAAGGTACTGAAAGGTTGACGTCGATATTTATCATTGTTTTCAAGTTATTGAGAAAATCAGGGCGGGGGGGGGGGCAGATTCTGCCACCTCCAGCGGGGTGCGGGTTAATCAAAATAATATCCTGAATCTTTGTTTTCAATTCGGATTCAGGAAACAACACAGAACGTACATGCCGATTGTGCACATGTACGATGAAGCTACAAAATCTCTACGAAATAACGAAATAGCATGCTCCTTATATCTTGATTTACAGAAAGCTTTGCATACTGTTTGCTTAGAAATTGTCTTGAAAAAAATACACCACATTGTGATACGAGGGGTTTCTACAACACGATAGTCATATCTTAACACGCGCCCTGGAGGGCCTCTGATAATTACACGTCCTGGTGTGGGGGGCGGATTCCGCCCCCTCCCCTAAGATCTCGAAAACCACGCAACGTAGCGACAAGCGGAAAACGGCGTTGGATAGCTCGCGACAAGCTCTATGGAAGGTATATCTGTCTTTTGTTTTAGGTCAGGTCAATATTGAAGTCACCAGAGGTCATCAAAGGTCAGATTTTCCAGTTTTAGGACTTCACTCCAGAAACCCCAAAATATCTCTGGAACTATGATAGCTAGGAACAAACGGAAAAAAGTAATCGAAAGCTCTTGAAATAATCAATCGCCATCTGTGTCCTGAAATTTGAGTGCAGGTCAATATTTTAGGCTCTAGAGGTCGTCAAATGTAAACAAAAACTTTTTTGGCAAAACAGTTCTTCGCAAATAACTTTTTACCTAATGAAGATAAGGCACTACTTTTGTACGTCATTGTGTTTGTCTTGTCAAGGCGCTTCTAATTCAAAATCGTAGAAGGATGATAAACATGTTTCCATGTTTTTTTCTCTCAGAATTCGAAGATTTCCACTGGGGGGGGGGGGGGGGGGGGTCGCTCAGGAAAGTACGGGCCAACGTGTTTGTCCGGATGTGTGTCCAGACGAGATCTTTGGCCACCTCTGCAGGTCGACGCTGCAGTTATTGATTCGGAAGATAACCAGGGGAGGCGAAAAACGCCACCCTAGCCAATGGCGTTCGGCTGAGACCCCACCCAATGCCGGGTTAATACTCGTACATTGTCAAAGTCTTGTGCTCCTCTCAGACGTTACTAGGATACACTGAAAAACAATGAGAACTTTGACTGGTCTTCCTCCGAGAGCCTCACCGGCGCTCGACCGGCAGACCAACTCTACCATCACAGGACCCTCTAAAAGACAGCAGAGGCCCTCTACAGATCGGCAGGGGCCTCTAAAGGCTGGAAGGGCCCTCTAAAGGCTGGAAGGGCCCTCTAAAGGCCAGCAGGGCCATCGAAAGGCCGGCAGAGCACTCTATGGATTGGATGGAACACTCTGCAGATCGACAGGGCCCCTAACGGCTGGAAGAGGGCCCTCTACAGGTCGGCAGGGTCCTCTACATGCTGGAAGGGCCCTCTAAAGGCCGGCAGAGGGCCCTCTGCAGATCGACAGGGCCCTCTAAAGGCCAGCAGAGGGCCCTCTACAGATTGACTGGGACACTCTGCAGATCAAGAAGGCCCCTAAAGGCTGGAAGAGAGCCCTCTACAGGTCGGCAGGGCCCTCTAAATGCCGGCAGAGGCCCTCTGCAGATTAGCAGGGCGAACTACAGATCGGCAGGGCCCTCTGAAGACCGGCAGTGCCCTCTACAGGTCGACAGGGCCCTCTAGAGGCTGGAAGGGCCTTCTAAATGTAATCAGGGCCCTCTAAAGGCTGACAGGGCCCTCTAAAGGCTGGCAGGGCCTTCTTCGGGTTGGCAGGGCCCTCTACATGCTGGCAGAGCCCTCTACAGATTGGCAGGTCGATCTACAGATCGGCAGGGCCCTCTAAAGGCTGGCAGAGTGCCCTCTCCAGCTCAGCAGGGACCCTCTACAGATTGGCAGAGCCTATAACGGCCGGCAGAGGGCCACCAATAGGGGCCCTCTAAATGCTGGCAGGGGCATCTGCAGATTGGCAGGGCCCTTTAAAAGGTGGTAGAGGGCCCTCTCCACACTGTCTGGGCCCTTGTGTACATATTTACATACATATGCCTTTAACAGACAAGCAAGTGCTGGTATTTATTTTCATTTTATGATTTGTTTATGTTTGTGGGCATTCTTTTATGTGATGTAAGGCGTTTTGCAAACGCCTGACACCATCCAAGACACTAGGGCCTTCGGCACCAGGGGGCCCTCGCTCAGTCACCAGAGGGGCCCACCTGGCCTCCAGGGGGGTGGGGCATACCCCCTGTTGCCTACGCCGTTGTGCTTGATACATTAGAAGTGACCCACTGTACGGCTACCTAGATTTATTGCGACCTAAATTGCTATTTAATTTGTCTTGTTCAAACAATACTGCCTCAAGCAATTATTGCCTGAGGTATCAGTGACAATAAGCGGGCATAGCTTCACAAAAACAGCAAAACTAAAACTGGTGCATCTTATTCATCTAGTGTTCTTTCACTCCTGTATTGACTAAACCTCCTGTCTTCCTAAAACCACAGAGAAAACCATGGGAACCCCACAAGGTAAGAATACTAGGTAAGAATGAGATACCTACCACAGGAGCTAAGCAGGAAAATAGCATGAACTATGCACATGAAAATCTTAAAAAGGTGCCCAGAGCACCTCATTTTTAAGGGGTTAAAATAAACTTTCTTCTGAGTTCTCAGTTATCTCCAGAAAAAAAAATGGATAGTAGGTCACTCACGCTGTCTCCCAAAAAGTGTTTGTGTTAACAGGTCAGGTTAGCAGGTGATGGTGAATGGGTCAACCATCAAAAAGGTATTGCCTATGCAAGTATAAATATAAAAAACTTATTAAAATTATTATTAAAAAACAATACATAGGTGAGTCACTGGCGGCCAGACTGGTTATTGATTTGACACTGATTGAATTGATTGATTGAATGATTGAATGATTGAATCGTTCAATCAAAATTCATTGAATCAAAACATAATTGATTCACCACCAGCTCTTTTGATTCATGAATCGTGATTTAATCAAAACCTGCATCAAATCAAGGCTGATTGAATCAGAAGATTTAATTATTCAAGTACACTGGTAAATTGCAAATACATGCAATCCCAGTGGCTACATTCATTTATACTGAAATACTATTGCTGTAACAATGTTTTAATGCTCATATATATGCATGTTTCCATTTGTATTGATTTGACATAAATTTACCTCATATATTTAAATGTTTAATCAAACGTGAATCAATTAAAATGTTTTGATTCTTTGAATCGGAAGGAATCAATTCTCAGAATTGTATCTGTGAATTGAACGGTGATTGAATCATTCAGATTCCAAAATGAATCATGATTGACTCGTTCCAAAAAAGTTGAAACAATAACCAGTCTAGTGATGATAGGTCACTGAGTACTGACGATCGTTTTTGAAGACCAAAGATCAAGATAAAAGTTTGTAGTCCCTATTCTGTCCCTTGTTCCTATTCACCCCATTTAACAATATTGAATTAGACAGCATACAGTATGAGTACAATAATGTTGACACTAGTTCACCGCACAGAAGAAAAATACCTGAAAATCCTGGTATTCTTCACAAACCCTATCACGGCTATGTAAACCCCTCAACCACGCATATCAACATTAAAAATTGAGCGGCAGACCGCCGTGCATAAGCTCCGCGCTGTAAGCGCAGGTCAGTACAGACAGGGGGGGTCATTCCGCCTCTTCAACATGGGCAAACAGTGTGACAAGCGATAGCAACGTTTACAACTGACAGTCATCATCTGTGTTTAGCGCATTGATCACGAGCCACCTAACCGACTAGCACCAATCAGCATCTAGTGTGCCTGGACGCTGATTGGCCGGTTAGTGATGACGACAGAGGGGGGCAGTTGTTTGTTTACATTTCAATGGGCAGGCGCCATGCTGGTTCGCTGCGTTAAAAGGCCCCACCGACCCCGTGGCTCCGTTCGTGGCAGGCTGTGCTCATTCGAATTAAAATATTGTGTTGCATTATTTAGTGGCATAAAGGAAGATTGAGATTGTAAGTGTTGATTTAATTCAAAATACTAAAAGTATCGGCTAATAAAGCATTATTTTCCCAGAATGCTTCATAAGCATACATTTAACGCTCATAGTGCCTGCCTATCTTGGCACGTCAGCCACATTTATCTTCATACCTAATAATATGATATAACCTGTAGGAAAGTTATCTTATGGTAATTTCAATTAATATCAATTAAAAATGTGTGACGTTTTATCTTCTATAAAATATATCCTGTATAATCAAACTGCTGGTATAATCAAATTATCATTGTCCTTTGACTGTTGCAGATGAATGAGCATAATTTTCAAGTTGAATTTGAAGTGAAATGAGTGCTCAATGAATGCAATTAATGAGGGTTTTTAATTACAGGACATAACAAGATGCCTTTTTGTGCTGTTTGGGGGTGCAGCAATGATACGCATGCCAGAATGAGAAAGGGTGATGAAGATGATGTATCGTTCCACCGATTTCCCAAGGATGCTGCTATAAGACAAGTTTGGATTCAGAAGTGTGGCAGAGAAGACAAGTTAAATGTAAATACTGGTACCATCTGTTCAAATCACTTTTTGCACTCTGATTTCTCCAAATACCAGGAGTTTCTTCGGGACAAGTTTCACAGCTCCAAAAAGCGAAGACTTAACGAAGAGCCCGCGGCCAAGGCCGCGACGACGTCCGCGTCCCTCTTCGCTGTCGGCGGCGGGTGGATCGTATTGTATTGTATTGCACACTTCATCCGACCACTTCCACTTAATTCGTAAAGTACAGAGTACAGTACGATAGGGCTACTCTAGGGTCGTCATCATACAAGATAGCAACGCGATTTCTCTTGTCAAGCTAAAAGTAGGTACACAATGCCCAGTAGGCAGAGGCGGGGCCCCGCCAGTCACGGGCACCGCAGGAGCACGTGCCCCGGGTGTCCGCCCCCTCTCTGCAGACTAAGCAGCGAGAGGCTGGGCAGTCCCTCTCGCTGCATCCGGCGCAGGTGGTTGTTGGCCGTCGTCCGATGCGGTGTAGATAGGATTTTGCCCGTCCCCAGTGACCGGCGCGCAACTGGTGAACGTTGACCGCAGCGTCACGATCGTCACCGGGGACGGGCGTCGGTAGGCGGTACCCCATGATTTCGCGGAAGAGCCCCGCCGGCCAGCTCAGCCCCTACCAGGGTCCGGTCGTCAGCTGGATCGTCCTCCTGTGGAGGGCCGAGGCCTCCCCGGCCAGAGCGTCCGCCCGCTCATTTCCCGGCAGGCCGCAGTGGGGGGGGGGGAGGGGCACCCACTGAAGGTGCAGCGATCGGCCGCCGCTTCGCACCGCCAGGAGAGCGGCCCACAGGTGCGTACCATGTGCCGCAGGACCGCAGGCGCACCGACTACGTCCGCCATGGCCAGTGCGCTGAGCCCCACCGTCCGCCAGCCGGTGACCCTGGTGAGTCGGGAGGGAGCGTGGGCTTCGCTCACCACCCTCGGGGGGGGGGTCTCCCGGTGGCGGGGAGGCGGCCGCTGCAGCTGTGGTGTGGATTTTGTGTGAACAGCGGTATGGATGGTATGTGGACGGCGGTATTGATGTTTTGTGAAGAGTGAAGTATATCCTATGTGGGTTGAGATGTGGACGGTGGTGTGGATGTAGAGTAGCGGTGAGAGCCTTGGCCGGCTGTGAGATCGGGCAAATCACATACAGCGATTTGCCAGAATCCGTCTGGTGAACTTTGCCATCCCATAACATTAACAGTTTTGATCATATTTCAATTTTCTTAATGGCATCAAATGCACCATTTAATTGCTCCTTGAAAGACATCTTAATTGTAACAATCGGCCGCCAAACGAAGTAACAAAGCGTCAAAAAGTGGGAGAGCGAACGCATTAAGCTGAGACTGGCGGCCCGCTGGCCTGCCGAGTGCCCCTCTTCTACGTCACTTTTTTATTTTGATGACGTCACCACGGCTGCCGGCTGCCAACGGCTGCCAAATATTGCACCTTCCAGTTGTCACCACTTTTTCGGCCGGAGTGTTCTACCTGGTTTATACAGCCTTGAGTACAGATGAAGTGAAGGACTCATCTTCAGCAAATATCCCGTCGTTTCGAGAGAAAAAATCGCGCTATATTAGGCTTAAGACCAGATATGAAGCCTAGATTTGGGCTACAAGTTCTCACATCTTACTGCGTTAAGCTGGAAAGTTGCTGACTCAAGCTAGGCGAAATAAAAGTTTTTCGTCAAAAGTGAATGTCATAGCTTGAATATGGTAGCTATTAGTCTTTTCAATGTAGCATGCATTATCCCTTGCGCTGTTGTTGTAAAAAGAGCGTCATATTTGATACTTTACCGGATTATTTTTGTTTACGGCAGGATCTAAAAGCAGAATCTACGTCCCAGCACCGGCGGATCCAGCCTCTCTCTGGGGGGGGGGGGGGCGTAGCAAAAAGGTATCCCCATTTATGTTCTCCTCTGATGTGGGCCGGTCACCTTATTTTGGTATTAGAGCTTAATAAATTCAACAAAAAAATGGATGTTTTCGAGAGAAAAAAATAATCATTTTTTTTCTTTCAAAAACACAAAATTTCGAAAATCCGAGATAGCTGTTTTGAAGAGAATGTCATTTGCTTTCTTTTGACGTTTTTAATTTGCAATTTTCTTTAAAATTATATTTTCTATGATTGTTCAAACATTTATCATTTTTCCACCAAAAATGGCATGACATGGCGTCATTAAAACGTCATTATTTCCCCCAAATACTACATCAATTGCATTGGAATTCGGTGAGCAGACGTAGAATGGATGCAGTATAAGGTACTGAAAGTTTGACGTTGATATCTATCATAGTTTTCAAGTTATTGAGAAAATCCGGTAGGTGTACTAGTATTAACCCGCGACTTACTGGGGGGCTATTTCCCCCTCCCCCTCCCCCTCCCGTTATTTGGCAATAACTCCTAAACCAACAACGGCGCGTGTTACGGTGTCACCAAACTTGCAGTACCTTCTCTCACATCAATTCTACACATATTGCCCAAGAAAAAGATGAGGTTGTGATAGGTCAACCGAGAATGACGTCAGAGTGACGTCAAGTTCTTCGGTTTTTGTTGAAAAATAATGGTTTGCGGAAAACGCTGTGAAAGGTACAATGTTTGGGATAAATTAAATTGTTTTAAATCAAAAAACTGACAATAGATTGGGCTATCAAACTGCTATATCAGATTTTTGAGTTTTCTTATTCAAAATTTTGAGAAATCCAAATACAAAATTGAGAGAAAAAATTGTTTTTACAAAATTTTCCAAAACAAATCAGAAATATCCAAAAATCGGAATATATATGATTGAAGAGGTGTTGGATGAATTTGTGTACCAAATTTGAAGTCGATATCTTCAAAAATGACTGCTTATGACCTTTAAAGGGAGATAATGACCTTTTGATTTTGTTAGCAACACTTTCTTTGGCTACCGTTATGGTATTAAAATGATGTGATCTAAATTTAAGAATTAAATACAATTATTCCCTAATTCAAAGTTGGAAGTTTGGGAAAATTTATAATCGGTATTTTCCCTACACTATTGGAAAGCGCAACATCTGGCGCTGTTGTGTCAATCTGTTCAACGTTGTTGAATGGGCACTTATAAACAAATCGCCGACACTAAATAGGTTGCCATCGGGGGCCTACCTAAACTGCCGATTTCAATGCACTTTTTTTAAATGATTGTTGATTGTTCATAAAAGTTTGGCACATATTCGCAAAAGATAGAATGCAGGAAACATATTGCATACCTTCATGATAAATAACAATGCGTGGGGAGGCTATTTTACTGAATACGTTACCGAGTGCTTGCTGATTATAAGCGTGGAACGCTTATCAACTATGAATTGAAATATCTCGCGGTAGGAATTGTTATATGCAAAATGTGATGAATTTACAATATATTTTGGTCTCGTCTATCGATTTCAGGTGCTAACTCCATTGTTGTGGAAAAAGGTCATTATCTCCCTTTAAATGACAAAAATCGACCACCTCTCTTAACATTACTATGCATAACAAATGCATTTCCGTTTTACTTTTTACTTCTATTTATATGGAACAAACAATGTTCTAAGGTCATTTTTCGAGTTCTAGACGAAAAACAAACCCATAAACATGTATTACAACGCCTAATGACCGTAATCTGCAGTTTGACCTCGTGACCTCGGATGACCTTGACCTGACCCAAAGTCATAAACAGCTTAGAATGGTACTTAGAAGTGTCAGACACACGAATCATACCGATTTATCGACTGCTTATGCGTTTAATATCGCAATTTTGCGCGACAATTCCATCCATCGAGACCTTTTGACACGGTCAAAAAATTTTACTTGACCTGACCTGTGACGTCATCAGTGACCCCGAGGTCAACAATATTATGTTTCCCTCGATAAATTGTCCAGGGCTATCGATTGCCGTTTGAACTTTTACATTCGGTCCTGTAGTTCCGAATATCAGAGGGGGGCAAAAAATACCCCCCCCCCCCCCCCCCCCCAGTAAGTCGCGTTATGAAATATATCCCAGTAACTCGCGGGTTAACCCGCGAGTTACTGGGGTATATTTCATAACGCGACTTACTGGGGGGGGGCTATTTTTTGCCCCCCCCCCCCCCTCCTCCCCCTCTGATATCCGGAACTACAGGACCGAATGTAAAATTTCAAACGGCATTCGATAGCCCTGGGAAATTTATCGAGGGAAACATAATATTGTTGACCTCGGGGTCACCAATGACGTCACAGGTCAGGTCAAGTACAAAATGTTTGACCGTGTCAAAAGGTCTCGATGGATGGAATTGTCGCGCAAAATTGCGATATTAAACGCATAAGTTGTCGATAAATCGGTATGATTCGTGTGTCTGACACTTCTAAGTACCTTTCTAAGCTGTTTATTACCTTGGGTCAGGTGAAGGTCATCCGAGGTCACGAGGTCAAACTGCAGATTTCGGTCATTAGGCGTTGTAACACATGTTTATGGGGGTTTTTTCGTCTCGAACGCGAAAAATGACCTTAGAACATTTTTTGTTCCATATAAATAGAAGTAAAAAGCAAAAATGGAAGTGCGTTTTTTTTCTTCATAGTAATGCTGTGAGAAGTGGTCGATTTTTGTAATTTAAAGGTCATAACTCAGTCATTTTTGAAGATATCAACTTTACATTTGGTACACATATTCACCACATACGTCTCGATCACATATATTCCGGTTTTTGGATAATTCGGATTTTGTCTTGAAAATTTTGTAAAAACAATTTTAAAAAAAATTGGATTTCTCAAAAATGTTAATTAAAAAAAACTAAAAAATCCGAGATAGCAGTTTGATAGCCCGGTATAATGTCAGTAATTTGATTTAAGACAATTGAGTTTATCTCAAACATCGTACCTTTTCCAGGGTTTTCCGCAAACTATTATTTTGCAACAAAAACCGAAGAACATGACGTAACTCTGACGTGATTCCCGGTTGACCTATCATAGCCTCATATTTTCCTTTTTGCCAACATGTGTAGAATTGATGTGAGAGAAGGTACTGCAAGTTTGGTGACGATACCGGTGTTAGTTTAGGAGTTATTGCAAAATAACGGTAGGGGGGGCAACCCCCCCTCCCCCCAGTAAGTCGCGGGTTAACACGCGCAGTGGAGGGGGGGGCACTTTTGTGCCCCCCACCCCCTACATGTCTTTCGTGAATAGCTCAAAAACAAAGCGGAGCAGGGCGGTGTTTTTTGCGCGACATTAACGCCAACTCAATAGCGGACCGTTTGACGAAAAGAAAATCTAAATCGGTCGATATATTTTTGAGTTATATGGATTTTCAGTCCAAGATGGCGGCCAGAATCGCGGTCGGCAAATCGATATCTTCGGAACAAACAGTCGGATCGGGATGATTCAAACGCCATTCGGTAGACAATGTCAATATACATCCCCGGGAACAACTTTGGACACATTGCCAATTTTGACCAACATTATGGGGTAACCTGGGGCGCTAAATCGAGCTGTGAAAGTTGTAATGCATTGCAAGCAGTGGTTCCGGAGATATTGTCTCGGGCATTTTAATAAGGTCACGGTGCAGGTCAATCTTTGTCAGCCCATATGGCGGGGAATTTATGAAGCAATATACATTTATTATATGTCATTATAATGGAAATTAGCTGTTTTATAACATCGTGATGTTGATAGTGATGTTCATTTTTACATTTTCGAAAGTTTCCAAATTTAGTAGGTACGTTTTCGAAATTGTACAACGTTTTTTGGAGACCTTTTCTCAAACGTGTTTTCATTTTTCGCTATGCTATTCGTACGTGTATGGACGTATCAATTAAGTGCACAAATAAAATTGAGGGGTATTTGCCTCCAAATATCTCAAATTTGGTAATTTTACATGCTATTTTATATACAAATTATGTTATTCGCTAATAACTTTTGACTGAATACAACTAGAATGGTACGGTAAACGTCATTTCGCTGTTCTCATCCAGACGAGTGTAATGCTCTGCAGCATGACCTCTGTCTGACATTTGATGACCTTGACCTTAAATTTCAAAGTTAGTATTTTTTTTTATATTTTTTTTTTGATACCCAAGCCAAATGTATTTCCTATTTTTGACTTTATTATTGTTAAGTGTAAAGAAGTGTCGTTCAAACAGAAAAATACATTTGGTGGTTATTTGTCTTCAAATAGGCTAAATGTTGTCTTTTATATGTTCTTTTTGTGAAAGATGTTATTTCCCAATAACTTTTGACTGAATAAAGATAAAAGGGTAAAATGGACACCATTTTGTTATTTTCGTCAAAACGCGTTGAATGATATGCAGTATGGCCTCTTTCTAACATTTGGTGACCTTCATCTAAGGTCAATGTCAAGTTTCAAGTTTAGGTTTCCAATTGTGGCCTATGTGGCGATGCTATATGTCTTAAAACTTGTCTTGTTGCGAGGAATTTGATTGTGTTTAAATAACGCCTGATCGTCAATGTCAAATTTATAATTCATTTTAATTTTAATGTCGAATAGTAACTTCATAACTTCCTTCTCGGTGTAAAGAAAGCCCGAAAATGTCTCAGTTTGCTTTATAATCATCAACGATAGCGCAATTATTTTAATATCAATGAGTTCTTATCTTCAAGACAAGTTCAAAGATATATAACATCGCCATGTAGGTCAAATTTGGAAAGGTGACCTTGCGCCGTGACCTTGACCTTTGGTCAAGGTCATCAAATGTCATAAAGAAGTCATGCTGCACAGCATTCAACGCGTCATGATGATAACAACAAAATGACGTTTACCATTCCCTTCTAGCTTTATTCAGTGAAAATGTATTAGCGAATAACTTATTTTTATATAAAGTAGCATGTACAATGGCAACATTTGAGATATTTGGAGGCAAATATCCATCAATGTTATTTTTGCACTTAATTGACACGTCCTTACACGTAATAATAGCATAGCGAAAAATGTAACCCAAGTCCGCAAAAGGAAGAAAAATGGGGGCACCCTTTAAGTCATATGGAGGCTCCTGGGGCCCAGAAGGCCCCAGTGAAATTACCCCCCCCCCCCCCCATATTGGGAGGCTGGATCCGCCAGTGGCCGAAAAAGGTGTAGTGTCGTGGGGCGATTTTAGAAGACACTGTTCGGCTGTTTCGTGCCCCGATCGGGGCACGCAACTTGAAACTCCGACGGATATCCATATATCGTCCAAACAAATGCCATATTCGTTTGTTTCAGCTCGAAATACCCCGTATAGCCAAATTTCAAGACAACTTTCAAGGCGACATATATTCCCTTTAATCGGTAATGGTTCATGTATTACATTAATAACGGAATTTACAATATCAGCTTATTCACAACATTTCGGGCCAGGAATACTAAGAGATTAACGCCTATACAAACGCACGATTTTCCAACGCATTGTTGTATTTTCAATCCACGGAAGGGAAAAGAACAATGCTGTTATTTAACATTATACACCCCGATACACAGGGCATTGCAGTTAGCCCAGCAAACGTCCAGAAAGCTTAAGGTTCCATTTGTGTTGTGTCATGCCCATACCATAAGCTGGTACGTGATCATGGGGTGCGCTTTGTATTTCAACGCAGATACATTAGAAAAGGCATGTCAGATCGCACATGCAGAGCGCAGTTCCCCTAAACGGCGTTTATTCGCGGCGTAGCTATGGATCCGTAGTGTAGCGCGGCTGTAACAATGAGTTGACATTCTCTTATAACGATACGACAATGCAAACTTGCCTTACACTATTCTCAAGGGTTTTTCTCTCACCCAGAGCCTAAGCGATCGAAGCTAAGCCCTTCGGTGCGTCATGAGCAGCGTCCGCAGTGGTTGCAAGTTCGCAAACACTACCCCCACATAATTCTACCTCCAGAGAACTATCAGTGCAATTCTTTGTCTCAGAAGGCACAACCCGGCCATCATTTTCCCCGGAAGGAACCTCACAGTCATTGCCTGAGCCACAATCAACATATCCACCTTGCACTGGCTCGACATTAGGATCAGTTTCCTCCGCCACACCTGTGGGATCGCTGGGACTGTTTGCCGCTGAGTCTGAGTGAGAGACATTTCCCTCCTGGTCAGCGATCGCGGCCGGAAAGTTTTCCCGCAGCCACGAGTCGAGCTGCGTCAGCTCCTCGGCCGCCTCCAGCCCCAGCTGCCCCTCGGGCTGAACACGAGGCTCCCAGCGCAGCACTGATATGGCGTCACACAGGGTCTGTCGCGCCTCCTGTGGGTACAGGAACAGAGCGTCACACAGGGTCTGTCGCGCCTCCTGTGGGTACAGGAACAGAGCGTCACACAGGGTGTGTCGCGCCTCCTGTGGGTACAGGAACAGAGCGTCACACAGGGTCTGTCGCGCCTCCTGTGGGTACAGGAACAGAGCGTCACACAGGGTCTGTCGCGCCTCCTGTGGGTACAGGAACAGAGCGTCACACAGGGTCTGTCGCGCCTCCTGTGGGTACAGGAACAGAGCGTCACACAGGGTCTGTCGCGCCTCCTGTGGGTACAGGAACAGAGCGTCACACAGGGTCTGTCGCGCCTCCTGTGGGTACAGGAACAGAGCGTCACACAGGGTCTGGCGCGCCTCCTGTGGGTACAGGAACAGAGCGTCACACAGGGTGTGTCGCGCCTCCTGTGGGTACAGGAACAGAGCGTCACACAGGGTCTGTCGCGCCTCCTGTGGGTACAGGAACAGAGCGTCACACAGGGTGTGTCGCGCCTCCTGTGGGTACAGGAACAGAGCGTCACACAGGGTCTGGCGCGCCTCCTGTGGGTACAGTCACACAGGGTGTGTCGCGCCTCCTGTGGGTACAGGAACAGAGCGTCACACAGGGTCTGTCGCGCCTCCTGTGGATACAGGAACAGAGCGTCACACAGGGTGTGTCGCGCCTCCTGTGGGTACAGGAACAGAGCGTCACACAGGGTCTGTCGCGCCTCCTGTGGGTACAGGAACAGAGCGTCACACAGGGTGTGTCGCGCCTCCTGTGGGTACAGGAACAGAGCGTCACACAGGGTGTGTCGCGCCTCCTGTGGGTACAGTCACACAGGGTGTGTCGCGCCTCCTGTGGGTACAGTCACACAGGGTCTGTCGCGCCTCCTGTGGGTACAGTCACACAGGGTCTGTCGCGCCTCCTGTGGGTACAGGAACAGAGCGTCACACAGGGTCTGTCGCGCCTCCTGTGGATACAGGAACAGAGCGTCACACAGGGTCTGTCGCACCTCCTGTGGGTACAGTCACACAGGGTCTGTCGCGCCTCCTGTGGGTACAGGAACAGAGCGTCACACAGGGTCTGTCGCGCCTCCTGTGGATACAGGAACAGAGCGTCACACAGGGTGTGTCGCGCCTCCTGTGGGTACAGTCACACAGGGTGTGTCGCGCCTCCTGTGGGTACAGTCACACAGGGTCTGTCGCGCCTCCTGTGGGTACAGTCACACAGGGTCTGTCGCGCCTCCTGTGGGTACAGGAACAGAGCGTCACACAGGGTCTGTCGCGCCTCCTGTGGATACAGGAACAGAGCGTCACACAGGGTCTGTCGCACCTCCTGTGGGTACAGTCACACAGGGTCTGTCGCGCCTCCTGTGGGTACAGGAACAGAGCGTCACACAGGGTCTGTCGCGCCTCCTGTGGATACAGGAACAGAGCGTCACACAGGGTCTGTCGCGCCTCCTGTGGGTACAGTCACACAGGGTGTGTCGCGCCTCCTGTGGGTACAGGAACAGAGCGTCACACAGGGTGTGTCGCGCCTCCTGTGGGTACAGGAACAGAGCGTCACACAGGGTCTGTCGCACCTCCTGTGGGTACAGGAACAGAGCGTCACACAGGGTGTGTCGCGCCTCCTGTGGGTACAGGAACAGAGCGTCACACAGGGTGTGTCGCGCCTCCTGCGGGTACAGGAACACAGGGTGTGTCGCGCCTCCTGTGGGTACAGGAACAGAGCGTCACACAGGGTCTGTCGCGCCTCCTGTGGGCACAGGAACAGAGCGTCACACAGGGTCTGTCGCGCCTCCTGTGGATACAGGAACAGAGCGTCACACAGGGTGTGTCGCGCCTCCTGTGGGTACAGGAACAGAGCGTCACACAGGGTCTGGCGCGCCTCCTGTGGGTACAGTCACACAGGGTGTGTCGCGCCTCCTGTGGGTACAGGAACAGAGCGTCACACAGGGTCTGTCGCACCTCCTGTGGGTACAGGAACAGAGCGTCACACAGGGTGTGTCGCGCCTCCTGCGGGTACAGGAACACAGGGTGTGTCGCGCCTCCTGTGGGTACAGGAACAGAGCGTCACACAGGGTCTGTCGCGCCTCCTGTGGGTACAGTCACACAGAGTGTGTCGCGCCTCCTGTTGGACGCAGATAAGATTACATAGCTGATAGAGACAACGCCAGTGTTCCCCCTTATCGCGTCATACGGTATATGAAGACCTCTTTTCTCCGAATGAAACTGAAGATGCATGTGTTGAAACGTTCTTTAGATGCAACAACGAGCAATTATGTTGCCTATGCATTATTTAGAGGCAAGTATTTGTGTCCATGTAACGCATCGAGTTTATGTCGTTGAACTAATATTGGCTAATCAGCCTTGCGTGTGTGATTTTTTTTTTTTTTTTTTGTGTGAATGCTCAATAAAATTAATAAAAGGACACGAGACGATATGAAGCAAAGGCGTTTTGTAAACAATTGATGAACGTCGCTGCTTGTTTTCATTCATGAAAACAAATAAGACGAATACAAACAGAAACAGGAACATTTGATGCCAACATACTTTGAATAGATTCGTTACTTCACTAGAGTTCTTCTTTTTCTTTCTCTTTTGTAATTTTCTTGCTTTTTGTAAAAGGGTCTGTTGCAACTCGTACTGTATGATGCCTTGTAGCCTCGATATTCCTGAAACGAAAAATACAACTATTATTACGCTTCCACAATATTCCAGCGTATATAAATATACAGCATAGCTGAAATTGATGTATTATTAAAGGGATTATACGGGTTTCCGTCCTGAAAGTAAATGCACTCTTTTGCAGTTGTATGAGCTTTCAACACGTTTAAGACATATAACAGGGACCTCAATGCTCATTTAGTCCATTATTTCAGCAATTATCAGCGTTAAAACTTGGGCGTTTTCGAGACTAGTATCAGATAACGAGTACTTGATCGGCACTACTGTCCACCACTTTTATCTTAAGATCAATTTTAGAGTTTTGAATTATCTGCAAGTCCTACACTGGATCACAAAATTATTATGCAATTCAAAACTGACGGGACTTTGTATTACTACACACTGTTCGTTGAGGTTTTGTGTTTTTGTGGTTTTCTTATCTCTGGCCTTTAGCGTTGAGAATTTGGTGGTGGCGTATTATTTTTTTTGGCATGACAGTTCATGAAAAATATAGAATTTATGGGAAAACTAGGTAACTGCTGCTGTCGTTGGAACAAAAAAAAAATATTTCAAATATTGCGTATTTTACCGGAAATATGCCATAAGTGAGGTGTTTTTATTAGCATAAAAGAGATGACTGGCTCTGCCTCAGCCGGTCCTGCGGAAAATACGCGGTGGCATCACCGTGCACTTTGGAATGTCCTTACGTGTAGAAGAGGTCATTTCCAGAAAAATGTGGCTACCGTGGGACTTCTACCACCTTTATAAGTACGTTGTACTTTGTAACTCAATTATTCTGGGAAAACCCCGTATAATCCCTTTAAACGTCGAAGCTAATCGCGCACCCGTTATCATATGGTGTATGAATAACAAGCCCACCGTTTAAGAACGTAAACGGTGTGCGACCTCGGCATCAGGTCAGCTTACCGGGCGTCAGGACATCTGCGATGCTCAGTATCTGTTTACAGAGCTGTTCCTTCCTGTTGAGATGCGGCAGCGGCAGCGGCTCGGAGGTGTTGTACAGGTGGACCAGGGGGTACTTCAGGTCCAGCATCAGGTGGTGGCTCGGGTGCAGCACCTGAAAAAGGCGCAATAATATCGCGTGCGTCAGTGACATTTGATTTATAACCACTAGACGTCACGGCGTCACGACTGTCTGCGCCTGTTGTTGGTATACTGTGGCGGAAATCCGGACGATCGATATTAAATTCGTGTCGCTAGATGTCACTACGGTTGGTGCCCTGAAGTATACTGTGGCGGAAATCCAGACGATCGATATTAAATTCGTGTCGCTAGATGTCACTACGGTTGGTGCCCTGAAGTATACTGTGGCGGAAATCCGGACGATCGATATTAGATTCGTGTCGCTAGATGTCACTACGGTTGGTGCCCTGAAGTATACTGTGGCGGAAATCCGGACGATCGATATTAAATTCGTGTCGCTAGATGTCACTACGGTTGGTGCTCTGAAGTATACTGTGGCGGAAATCCGGACGATCGATATTAAATTCGTGTCGCTAGATGTCGCTACGGTTGGTGCCCTGAAGTATACTGTGGCGGAAATCCGGACGATCGATATTAAATTCGTGTCGCTAGATGTCGCTACGGTTGGTGCCCTGAAGTATACTGTGGCAGAAATCCGGACGATCGATATTAAATTTGTGTCGCTAGATGTCACTACGGCTGGTGCTCTGAAGTATACTGTGGCGGAAATCCGGACGATCGATATTAAATTCGTGTCGCTAGATGTCGCTACGGTTGGTGCTCTGAAGTATACTGTGGCGGAAATCCGGACGATCGATATTAAATTCGTGTCGCTAGATGTCACTACGGTTGGTGCCCTGAAGTATACTGTGGCGGAAATCCGGACGATCGATATTAAATTCGTGTCGCTAGATGTCACTACGGTTGGTGCCCTGAAGTATACTGTGGCGGAAATCCGGACGATCGATATTAAATTCGTGTCGCTAGATGTCGCTACGGTTGGTGCTCTGAAGTATACTGTGGCGGAAATCCGGACGATCGATATTAAATTCGTGTCGCTAGATGTCACTACGGTTGGTGCCCTGAAGTATACTGTGGCGGAAATCCGGACGATCGATATTAAATTCGTGTCGCTAGATGTCACTACGGTTGGTGCTCTGAAGTATACTGTGGCGGAAATCCGGACGATCGATATTAAATTCGTGTCGCTAGATGTCGCTACGGTTGGTGCCCTGAAGTATACTGTGGCGGAAATCCGGACGATCGATATTAAATTCGTGTCGCTAGATGTCGCTACGGTTGGTGCCCTGAAGTATACTGTGGCGGAAATCCGGACGATCGATATTAAATTCGTGTCGCTAGATGTCGCTACGGTTGGTGCCCTGAAGTATACTGTGGCGGAAATCCGGACGATCGATATTAGATTCGTGTCGCTAGATGTCACTACGGTTGGTGCCCTGAAGTATACTGTGGCGGAAATCCAGACGATCGATATTAAATTCGTGTCGCTAGATGTCACTACGGTTGGTGCCCTGAAGTATACTGTGGCGGAAATCCGGACGATCGATATTAGATTCGTGTCGCTAGATGTCACTACGGTTGGTGCCCTGAAGTATACTGTGGCGGAAATCCGGACGATCGATATTAAATTCGTGTCGCTAGATGTCACTACGGTTGGTGCTCTGAAGTATACTGTGGCGGAAATCCGGACGATCGATATTAAATTCGTGTCGCTAGATGTCGCTACGGTTGGTGCCCTGAAGTATACTGTGGCGGAAATCCGGACGATCGATATTAAATTCGTGTCGCTAGATGTCGCTACGGTTGGTGCCCTGAAGTATACTGTGGCAGAAATCCGGACGATCGATATTAAATTTGTGTCGCTAGATGTCACTACGGCTGGTGCTCTGAAGTATACTGTGGCGGAAATCCGGACGATCGATATTAAATTCGTGTCGCTAGATGTCGCTACGGTTGGTGCTCTGAAGTATACTGTGGCGGAAATCCGGACGATCGATATTAAATTCGTGTCGCTAGATGTCACTACGGTTGGTGCCCTGAAGTATACTGTGGCGGAAATCCGGACGATCGATATTAAATTCGTGTCGCTAGATGTCACTACGGTTGGTGCCCTGAAGTATACTGTGGCGGAAATCCGGACGATCGATATTAAATTCGTGTCGCTAGATGTCGCTACGGTTGGTGCTCTGAAGTATACTGTGGCGGAAATCCGGACGATCGATATTAAATTCGTGTCGCTAGATGTCACTACGGTTGGTGCCCTGAAGTATACTGTGGCGGAAATCCGGACGATCGATATTAAATTCGTGTCGCTAGATGTCACTACGGTTGGTGCTCTGAAGTATACTGTGGCGGAAATCCGGACGATCGATATTAAATTCGTGTCGCTAGATGTCGCTACGGTTGGTGCCCTGAAGTATACTGTGGCGGAAATCCGGACGATCGATATTAAATTCGTGTCGCTAGATGTCGCTACGGTTGGTGCCCTGAAGTATACTGTGGCGGAAATCCGGACGATCGATATTAAATTCGTGTCGCTAGATGTCGCTACGGTTGGTGCCCTGAAGTATACTGTGGCGGAAATCCGGACGATCGATATTAAATTCGTGTCGCTAGATGTCACTACGGTTGGTGCCCTGAAGTATACTGTGGCGGAAATCCGGACGATCGATATTAAATTCGTGTCGCTAGATGTCGCTACGGTTGGTGCTCTGAAGTATACTGTGGCGGAAATCCGGACGATCGATATTAAATTCGTGTCGCTAGATGTCACTACGGTTGGTGCCCTGAAGTATACTGTGGCGGAAATCCGGACGATCGATATTAAATTCGTGTCGCTAGATGTCACTACGGTTGGTGCTCTGAAGTATACTGTGGCGGAAATCCGGACGATCGATATTAAATTCGTGTCGCTAGATGTCGCTACGGTTGGTGCCCTGAAGTATACTGTGGCGGAAAACCGGACGATCGATATTAAATTCGTGTCGCTAGATGTCGCTACGGTTGGTGCTCTGAAGTATACTGTGGCGGAAATCCGGACGATCGATATTAGATTCGTGTCGCTAGATGTCACTACGGTTGGTGCCCTGAAGTATACTGTGGCGGAAATCCGGACGATCGATATTAAATTCGTGTCGTTAGATGTCACTACGGTTGGTGCCCTGAAGTATACTGTGGCGGAAATCCGGACGATCGATATTAAATTCGTGTCGCTAGATGTCGCTACGGTTGGTGCCCTGAAGTATACTGTGGTGGAAATCCGGACGATCGATATTAAATTCGTGTCGCTAGATGTCACTACGGTTGGTGCTCTGAAGTATACTGTGGCGGAAATCCGGACGATCGATATTAAATTCGTGTCGCTAGATGTCGCTACGGTTGGTGCCCTGAAGTATACTGTGGCGGAAATCCGGACGATCGATATTAGATTCGTGTCGCTAGATGTCACTACGGTTGGTGCTCTGAAGTATACTGTGGCGGAAATCCAGACGATCGATATTAGATTCGTGTCGCTAGATGTCACTACGGTTGGTGCCCTGAAGTATACTGTGGCGGAAATCCAGACGATCGATATTAAATTCGTGTCGCTAGATGTCACTACGGTTGGTGCCCTGAAGTATACTGTGGCGGAAATCCGGACGATCGATATTAAATTCGTGTCGCTAGATGTCACTACGGTTGGCGCCTGGTAGCATACTGTGCCGGATAGCCCGACAATCGATATTAAATTCGTGTCGCTAGATGTCGCTAGATGTTACTACGGTTGACGCCTGGTAGTATACTGTGCCGGATAACCCGTCGTTCGATATTTAATTTATCGTCACTAGATGTCACTGCGTAAACAGTTGGCGCCTGGTAGCATACTGTGCCGGATGGCTTGTTTGCCGACAACCGTGCGATGTTACGTCTCGATGTGCATGCACAGTGTGTTCGGAGTGTGTAGTGAAGTGAATATTACACAAATTGCATCAATGTTGCTGACATCGGCATTGGGGATATGAGATGAAGTTTTTGACGCAAATTACGCCGACAAAAATACGCATTGAGTTGCGTTACGGTTATGTTATGTCTTACTTGATTTATCGTTAATTTGTGTTTAATGTGGGTTGGTATTGGACCGAACTAAATGCGCTTGACGCCATATGCATATTAAATGGTTAATTACTCAGCCATTTACTCAAAGCGCTACTGATTTTGTACCAACTTGACCGGCAGTCGCACTCCGTGCAGAGCGCACGGTCAGTAACCTTGGCACCACACCGCACGCCGCCATACCCGGCGGCAGACCACACTCAGACTGACCCTGGAGCAGATTTGGATGAGCCTCTCGCAGGCGGCGATGGTCGGATCCTCCTCCACCGCCTCCACCTCTGCCTCGAGGGCTGCCACCGTGCTACGGACCGGCACCCCCGGCACCAGAGCTCCGCACGACGAGCAGCTGTAGTCGGCGTCCGACTGCAGCGGCTCCACCGGCTGGATGTAGCTGATGACGAGCACACGTCGGGAGGTCAGAGGCTCAAACCCTCAGAGCTGTGCTGAACTCCAGTACACAGCAGATATCACAGGGTGTACTAAACCCTAGAACTTAGCTGAACGTTGATGTAGAAAAACGAGACATGTATACCGTTGAGCAAAGAGTTAAAGAAAGAACGGATAAGCGGCACTCATCATGTTTGTTTCAGCTCCCAAATAGTGGTAACTGGGCTCTCACGATAGCCCCTCGGCCGTCAAAGTGTGACTGGTCCGAGGAATAGATTGCGCACACATGACGTCTGAGCGACATCATGGAACCACTGACCCGTGTTGGCAGAGAGAGCAGCGCAGTGAGCTGAGTCCAGTACCCAGCTCCGTAGGGTCTGTGCAGCGCGCGCACTCGCATAGGAAGTGTTTGCTGTTGAGCAGGTGTTCTCGTCTCTGCCACGTGCCCCACAAGTTGTCCGTGTAGATACTCGTCAAGTGCTCACCCTAGTGGACAAAACAACTATTAGTAGGTACACATAACAGCCATGGAAAGCGCTAACGCCTCACACTGTGGCACGGACGCACTCAATGCACGCATGCATCGTAAACTGACGCAAATATTCAAAACCAAACGGTCCTGAAAGTACTCAAAGTACTCAAAACAAATGATCAACGGTGATAGATAATCATATATGAGCTATCCACTCATACATCCGGTACGAGACATCTCATCGATTAGTTTCGTCACGTGCTGGCAGCGGCGGAGGGCGATAAATCGGCTGGCGGCGCGCGGGACGCCGCTGACCAGACAGCGGCACGCCGGCCTCTCACTAACAGATGCGCTGCACCGGTGACGGGTCCCCTGCCGCCGGGCCGCCGCGCCGCCGCCAGCACCGCCCCCGCACTTCATCTGCCGCCGCCCGGCCGACAGCTGGCCGCCCGCCAGCATGGCGACGCAGCTCCGCGGCCAATGTGACGCACGCACACACGAGTAGACACGCACCTCTGCAGCGCACGCGTCTACCGGTGGTAGTGCAAGGAGAGCGCGCCAGAGTCGTGTCACGGAAATGGGTCGGCCGCGGGCGAGAGAGAGAGAGAGAGAAGCGAGGAGGGGAGAGACACCTTGGCTCCTCGACACTCAACAGTCGACAGAACTGTGAGGTGGCCGACGAGTGGCAGTGACAGCGGTGCGAGGGACGGAACGGGACAGCAGTGCGTCATTCGATGACAGCCGAAGACGGGCAGGGCTGAGAATGAAGGACATTATTTCAGCTGGGCTGTACTTGACTGGAAACACTGAAATCGGTAAAGGGATGGTATGTGTAGGGCACTCAATCGTTATAGGAGCAAAATTATCATTAGCAAAGCAAACCTGGGGAAAATAACCGTGACTTCTAAAGACGTTGGACAAAGTAGCCGCTCCTTGTCCTGTCGACTCTCTCGAACCATCCCATTACCACCCAATCTGTCCCCCTCCTTCCAGCTGGCGGTGGAGACAGACCCACCTTGGCGATATCCACGGCAGCGCGTACCACCAGCGTCAGATCCTCGTCGAAGGTGCGGTGCGTGTTGGGCACGCAGTCGTGTTCGAACAGCGCCGCCCCGGGATAGATTCCCTGTACGTTGATCTCGGGCAGCCGGATCTCATAAGCGTTCGTCTCCATAATGCCGCAGACGCGGTGGAGCAACAGCTCACTGTGCTGGAACTGACCGAACCTGCCGCACGTGCACGGGCCAGGGGGTTGAAATGCTGAGTTGCGTTATGGTAGTGAGCGCGGCGCAAGCTCAAAAGTCACTCCGCTCCGGGCAAGGCATTAAACAACGGTGCAAAGTAAAAATGCAAAATAAAGTTAGCTAAAATATTTGCAATCATTCCACTGGTTTTTGAATGAACAAGAGCAGAATTGTCATTTGAAAGAAAAAAATCATGTTATGTAATTTCGGTGAGCGCGCAGGATACTTGTCGACATAAATGTGGCTACTTCCCAAGCGTATAGACTACGTGGAGCGATATTGTCTTTTCTGCGCCTGTACTGACCTGCTCCTGACCCGCTCGACCACAGCCTTCTGCTCCCGCCGGTACGCCTCCATCCCTCTCCGTTCCACGTCGTGACTCTGCAGCTCTAACAGCTTCGCCCAGTCGGGCAGGCTCGTCTCCCGCAGCTCCAACAGCCTCAGTACCGACACGCAGGCGTACCAGTCGACGCCCTCGTCTCCAGTCAGCGGGCCGAGCGGGGATCGCGCCGTGGCGTCACACTCTGCCTGGTGCTGACTGCTCTCCTCACATGGCTCCGAGCAGAGCGGCCAGCCGCAGCGCCGACAGCGGCAGGGGCCGGCCAGGGGTCGGTAGCAGCCGAGGCAGAGCGGTACAGTCTCCTGGCAGGGGCCGACCATCAGCGGCCGGTCACGCAGGATCAGGTCACCGCGGCCGAGTGCGCGGGTCGCCACCAGGTGTCGGCCCAGCCGCGGCTGGTAGGAGACGGTGTAGGGCCGGCAGTGCGGCTGGTGGGCCGCCCAGTGGTGACGCTGGTGCGAGGGTCCGCAGTACGGGGCGGACTGGCAGCCGGAGCAGCACTGCAGAGAAGCTTCTCCGCATACCAGACACGGCGAGCTGCCAGAAGGGAGAGCGTTAACAGGACACGAATTTAAGATGGAGCGCGGTAAATAGGATACGTACGGCATAATGTGATCAGTTTCGCAGTGATTTGGGTGAGAGACATCATTGCAATGCTGATAATTTGAGTCACACTTGACGGCTGCAGAAACATTTCTCTCGCATGCAGAGTGTGAATTTAACAAGTCGGAGCAACATAGGAAGACGTCAGAGTTAGGTTAATTATCACCAGTTGCGTTGGGTATAGTACCTATTTCATGGTTCGCAAGCACTGGTACCACTTATATCTATCATATTTAAGCCAGACCACTGAACTTCAAATTTAACAATTCACGTACGGAGTTGAGCAGGATAGTCAAAAATATTTTCCGTGTCGGTTTCTTTCCATCTTTTTCCAAGATATTTCGGGGAGACTCCGGCAAGATCAGTGAGCCACACTACCGTGAACAAAGCACTACTATACTGTCCTGCGTCTGGCCCTGCGCCAGCTAAGCCAGAGGGCCTTGTCGGCTGTCACTGCCAGCTATGCAGTAATGTTGTCTGCCGCACTTTGTCACTTTGTTTTGGACTTACCGGAGCGGACGTAGATGGAGTCAAGAGCCAATGTTCACATCTCCACCTGATGAGGTTTTCACCGGGAGGGTCCGTGCTTAGCGTAAATGTTTTCAATAATTCAAGATGAGACACCTCTCCGGGACGAGTTATTCTTAAAATAAACTGATCAAAATCGAATATTAATATAGGTGGATTTGTTTGTGGGTTCAAGGGTCAAGACCATTTACTTGGCAGGACTTGGAGTACTAATTCTGATCAACACCATCCAACCTTGAAGTTCGAATAATCATGCACACTTCCACGTATAAGGACCACGGAAAGGCCCAGCTAATAAGTGACCAATATTTCACGCAAAGAACAGAAATTATCGTATTTTCACCTCTCCACTTACTGATATTATATGACAAAAACGGTCATTAACACCGGCGATAACCCCACCTTGGATAAAAATGCGACAGTCGCAGCGTTGGGTTCCGAATTTGACTTCACTCGATTCCTGTCCTACAAGGACGATGATGAACCTGGGAAGTAAGTCACTGAACCGAGAAGAAGGATTTCTGAACTGGGTGAGGAAAGGCACATTATCAGCCTCGATGAAATGTGATCAGACCTGCCAACCACTCATCAGGCGGTGACCACAAAGCCATGCCACAGGTCCACCTATGCTGACCTCTGCTGACCGTAGCCGTATTTAACCCGAGCAAACCCCGCCTGGCGGCGTGTCACCGTGTTTCGGGGCCAGAAACGGAGGCGTATTTTTGTCCTCGCTGGTCGTGGAGCTGGCATGGGGGACAATGGAGGCCCGCCCGACGCCGTCCGTCGCCACCCCCGACCATGGCGTCTGGTACAGGCGGATCCAGAGAGGCTAAGAGTTGGCCTGGTGAAAATCACAGGAAGTCTGACAAAATGATAGAACTCATTTGATTTCGCTCCCTGTTGCAATGTGTTGGTTTTCGTCGATTTCAGCCGCTTCTGGGTCATCGCCCGAACGGCTCCTGGGATACGCTCCTGGCGCATGGAACATCCTTGCCAGGTACCCTACGGTTAGTACACTCGGTTCTCCAGCTACGGTACTTGCTTCTGTTTCGGGGCAGCTGATTAACAGTTCAAACGGCAGTTAACCCGCATGAAATGCATTTTCACGGAGCGGTTGAAATACAGATGTATATGTATATGTAAATGGGGTACATTTTGAAGCAGTGCATTATTTAATTTTGACCGGAGGAGCTGATGATTTATGGACGGATTATACTGACCCATGAACATGTGCACATTGTGCGCCGTTTCGAAACTAATGACGGACCCAGCCTCAAAAGTAATCGGGGCCATGCCTCAAAAGTAAAACTTTAAAATCGGCTGAAATTGGACCCGTTGCCTGGTCCTAAAGAGAATGTAATTTAGTTCTACTAATGAAATTCAGTTTCAGGTCAGCTCTTAGCACTCAATGAAGTGAAAACTGATGACTGTCTGGAAATGTATCGGGCTTCTTGAGATTTGGCTCCATTCCAGCTTGTTTTGACTGTTCTAGAGCTGCCCTTGTGCCAAATCAACCGACTCCTTTAGAAAGGTCAGGGCTGGCACGGTCACCGGTACCGTTTCAGCCATGCCATGTTTGTATCTCGTTCGTCAGATCAGTTCCCGGTACTCTCGACAGATTAGTAGTTCCACGAACAAGCTCAGAGCTGTCAGAGCTCGGATGTTGTGACAATCAGCATGAGAGAAGGCACAACGCCCAGAAGGGAGCCTTTAATCATACAGAGACTTCACCGTCTGACAGGGTCCTCCGTCTGATAGACAGTCCTCCATCTGACACAGAGTCCTCCGTCTGACAGAGAGTCCTCCGTCTGACAGAGTCCTCCGTCTGAAAGAGAGTATCCGACAGAGAGACGGAGCACTCTCCGTCTGACGGGCAGTCCTCCATCTGACGGGCAGTCATCGGTCTCACAAAGTCCTCCGTCTGACAGGGTCAAGGGCGCAGTCAGATCTTCAGAAGGGCGGGGGGGCAAGCCCTTGGGAGAGGCCCCCCCCCCAAAAAAAATACCCCTGGATATGAAAAACTCTACGGATTTCGGCCACTTTATTTTGTGAGGCCCCCTTTTTTTAACAATTTTTATTCGTCTACTTTTGATGAGCTGGATTGGATCAGGACCCTCAGTAGGCATTGTACTGAGCGCATTACTAATTTGTATTGTTACGTACAGGAGAGAAAACATATCTCAGCTGACAACAGATGGGGGTCGGCTTTTGAGTGTGGGGGCGGCTGAAATGACGAAAAAATGTACCCCCATTTTGATACGTGTGCCTTTGCAGCATTTTTTTGTGGATTGTAATGTTATAGTAGGTAGGTAGGTATTTGTTAGTTAGCGTCGCGAAGCGGCGCGAAATGTTTGTAGTTTTGCCTGATAAAACCCAGAAATATAGGCGGTGGGCCTTGTAGCTCGGATAATAAGCTTAACATGCTATTCATTCAATTCAGCGTTACGACGAGCCGATGACGATGACTATGGATTCGTTATGACGATGACTACCGATGTGACGCCGGGAAGCGGCGTGAAATTTTTATTTTAGGTCCTGGAAAACGAAATGTTAATATTGGAACCAGACCGTGAGGTGAGATGGCTTGGGGAGATGGTCCTGGCCTGTTTACACTATTAGCTCTTCGGTCCAGCAAATTGTGCACCGCTGGAGCAGCTTCCGGGTGCTGATCTCCTCGTCTTTGCGTTTGCGTTTCCTTTTTTCGGAACTTGGCAAACTAGCTTAAAACTTAAAAGTGAATATGTTATGAAGGGAATGGGCCCTGGGGCCAGCAATTACCGCCAAGGAGAGCCTCTGCCAGATACTTAATGAAATTCTTTTCCCATTTTCCAAATTTGTATAAGCAATTGCGAAACTTGTGTCATGCCGCGAAGCGGCGCGAAATTTTTCCGTTTTTGACATTAGATAGAAGGATTTTGACTGCACCGCAAAGGCAATTTGTACGATACATTGTTAATTTTTCCCGCAAAAGGTGTGGGGGGGGGGGCTATTTTAATGGAAAACCACTGGGGGGAGGGGGGAAGGTACCCCCATTTTGGGGGGATCTTTTTGTGGAAAAAAGGTACCTCCATGTTTTTCCTCCGCGGATTTGGGCCGGCCACCTTATTTTGGTATTCGAGGTTAAGAAATTAACTTTTAGAATTAACAAAAATTGATTTTGTGGACATTTTTCCGAGAGAAAAAAAAATTGGGGGCCACAACCCCCCAAAAATTACAAATCCGAGATGGCCATTTAGACGAGAATGTCATTTCCTTTCTTTTGACGTTCTTTATTTTAAATTTGTTTGAAACTCTATTTTTTAAGATTGTTCAAACATTTATTGTTTTTCCACCAAAAATGGCATGACATGACGTCATTAAAACGTTATTATCTCCCAAAATACTACATTAATTTCATTGAAATTTAGTGAGAAGACGTAGAATTGATGCAGTATAAGGTAATGAAAGCTTTACGTTGATATATCACAGTTTTAAAGTTATTGAGAAAATCCAGGAGGGGCAGATTCTCCCCCCCCCCCCCCCCCAGCGTGGCGCGTGTCACCTTGCATCAGGTGCTCTGTTTTGTCTATCATTGAAAGCAAGGGATATATAAAAACTTCAAATTAAATCACTTGAGAGAAAAAACAAACTTCCGTTTTCATGCAGTTTTCTCCAAGATCATTGTTTTTCACGTTCAGTGCAGGGAACGCGCAGGGGGAGGCATACTTGTATTGCATGCCCCCCCCCCCCCCCCCCCCCAGATTTATGTGTGTGTGGGGAGGGGCATTTTCCCCTGATATCCGCCTCCTGGATCCGCCAGTAGAGACCGATACCCCCCCCCCCCCTTTGGTTGTTTGGAAATAGCGGGAAACGACTCCATTTCGCGCCGCCATTTTTGGTACAACTGCTTGCCTATCAATTGCCCAAATCCTGTTAATTTGTTTACCTCGGGTCTCATCAGGTCACGTCACTAAGTCAAGTCTAGTGATCCCACCTCCAAAAAATGTAAGGTCGTGCCGCAGCCACATTGTTTGACCGATCGGTTAGATACTCACAGGATTTAATCAGGTCATAAAAACCTACAATTCTGTTATTTCAGATGATTTTTTATATCGGTGACCTAAGGTGAAGTCTATTTTGAGACCTCCCAATTATAAGTCATTGGGGAAACATGAAAATGCATATAAATCCACAGGAAATGGCTAAATTTTCCCAATTTTTACCAGAGTCTTGCATCTTTTGCAAAATACAAATAAATAAAATATCCGGTGGATGGGTTGGGCAAAATGGGCAATTGCCCCCCCCCCCCCCCCCAACCGCCTGAAATCGGCGCAAGATTGACACATTTCCTGATATATAAGAAAATATAAGCAACTTTTACTAAGTAAAGTTAGCTTTAAATCAGCTATCAATGCATAAGCAAGCCAAATCAGATGCGTTTTCAGAATTGTGTGAGACTTTTTGGAATTCCCCCCCCCCCCCCAAAAAAAAACACCCGTTCTGGATCCGCCAATGCAAAGATCCATGTGGTATTTTTATCCTGTGACCTCCATGAGGTAAAATATATTCACCTTGAGGTCATTCGTCAATTTTGTTTCCATAACTTTTTTACCGAACCATTAAGGCGCCGTAGTTGGCGATGAACGAGCGAACGCAAAGGAAATGTATGGTGAGTTTCAAATCGATCAGGGAAGTAGTTTCTGAGATACAAATACGTGGTGCACACGTGCGCACGTGCAGAAGCACCCCACCCCTGACTTGTGGGAAAGTGGCGACTGAGAGATCCCTAACCACACACCAAATTTGAACACAATCGGCTCAGCAGCTGCCCCCATCCACTCCAAATTGTGTGGCGACGTTCCTGATCCAACAACCCCTGATCTCTCCCACTCTGCCGCTAATGAGCTAATGAGTTAATTATGGTGCTAATATGGTGCTAATATAATATGGTTAATTATGGTGCTAGTTAATAATGGTGCTAATGAGTTCAAAGGATATTGCAATTCAAGATATTCCGGAAATAATTTAAAGATATTTATTTTGGCTGGGAAATACTAAAACTTTGGAATTTCATGATATTTGCATTGGATTTGTACACATTTATCACCAGGCAAGCATATTTTATTTTAATTGAATACCTATCAAGTGAAAAATGACATAGAAATACTGAAATCAGGGTGGGCAACATTTATTGACTGGGGGGGGGGGCAAAACGGCTCACTGGGGGGGGGGCATTTGCCCCTCCCCAGTTAACATGTTAAAATAGGCCCTGTGGGGTAGTACAAAACAATTTAACAATTTTACTCTCAGGAGAGTGTGTGCTGCAATATTTGTCAGCCAGGGGCGTCGCCGACGGGAGGGTCGGGGGGGGGAGGTCTGGGCAAACTCCCCCACTTTTAGAAGGCCGGGAGCCCCCCCTCCCCCGCCTTCTAAAAGTGGGGAGAGTTTTCCCAGACCTCCCCCGACCCTCCCATCGGCGACGCCCCTGGCTGACAAATATTGCAGCACACACTCTCCTGAGAGGAAACGTGTTAAATTGTTTTGTACTACCCCCCCCCCCCCCCCTCCCCTCTCCCCTCCCCTCCCCTCCCCTCCCCCCCCCCCCCCCCCCCGAATTCAAAAACCAATCAGACTTATCAAATTATAATTTTTAAACCAATAAAACATTGCACCAGGTGGGTCAGAGTACAGCACATTATCGTTCATTATGACCGCGCCGACCACGGCTAGCAGGCGCTCCAGACGACTGCTAGCAACCCCTGGGCAGGCTCGAGGGCCCCGTTCACAGACTTAATGGCCCTCTGGATAAGCTCGAGAGGGCCCTGAACAGACTCAATGGCTCCTTGGAAAGCCGAGAGGCCCCTGAGCAGACTCTAATAGCCCCTGGGCAGGTTTGAGAGGCCCCTGAACATGATCAATGGACCATTAGGAAAGCTCGAGAGGCCCCTGAACATACTCGAATGGACCCTGGACATGTTCAAGAGGCCCTTGAACAGACTCAATGGACCCCCCTGGACAAGCTCGAGAGGCCCCTGGGCAGGTTCGAGAGGCCCTGAACAGACTCAATGGGCCCCTGGGCAAGCTCGAGAGGCATCTGGGCAGGCTCTAATGGCCACTGGGCAGGTTCGAGAGGCCCCTGAACAGACTCAGTGGGCCTATGGGAAAACTATAATGGGCCCCTGGGCAAGTTCAAGAGGCCCCAAAACAGACTATAATGGGCCCCTGGCCAGGCTCGAGAGGCACCTGAACATACTCAATGGGCCCATGGACATGCTCGAGAGGCCACTGGACAGGTTTGTTGGGCCGTGTGTGGGCTCAATTGGCCCCTGGACAAGTGGACATGCTCTAGAGGCCCCTGGGCAGGTTTTGGGGTCCCTGAGTGGGCTGAATGGGCCCCAGGGCATGCTCGAAAAGTCACTGCGCATGTTTTTGCACCCTTAGTGGGCTCAATGGGGCCCCTAGACATGCTCGAGAGGCCCCTGGACAGTTTTGTGGGCCCCTCGGTGGGCTCAATGGGCCCCTTGGATACGCCCAAGAGGCCCCCTGGGCCGGCTTCGAAAGCCCTTCAGTGTCTCTGAGGGCCCTTGACATGCACCAGAGTGACCCTTGCCTGGTTTGGGGGCTCCTCTGTGACTTTTTTAAAGCCATTTAGCTAATGCAAATGGTATCTGGACCAATCTCGGCGGGCCCCCTGTGACCCGTAAGGGGAAGGCAATTGTCCCCCTTGCCCCCCCCCCCCCCCCCCGGCCTGCGCCCCTGGACAGGGTTCTCCGTCTAGCAATGCTGACAGTCTTCCCCAGCAGATTCTAACATTGCACAAACCTTTCCATCTCAATCCTTCGCCTGACGTTATCATTCTGTCTCGCAATTGTTATCTTAGGGACAGTTGGAGACAAGTGGTTGTTGCTATTTCTGGCAGCATGACTGAGGAAAATCGCTATGTAATGACGGAAGTGCACCTGAATCTTCTCTTCGTCTCATCTCTGCTCTGCCAAGTTCCTTGCACTGTCATGGTGAATATAGACCTAGACATAGACATAGACATATATTAAGGCCATCCACGATAAGCTCATGGCTATTACGGCCACTCGTCAGGGGCTAAAACGGCGGACATGGGAAGTGAAAAAACGCAAACACGCACACACACGCACACACAGACATACACAGATATACACACACGCACACACACACAGAGACACACACACACACACACACACACACACACACACACACACACACACACACACACACACACACACACACACACACACACACACACACACGCACACAGACACAGACACACAGACACACAGACACACAGACACACAGACACACAGACACACAGACACACAGACACACAGACGCACAGACACACAGACACACAGACACACAGACACACAGACACACAGACACACAGACACACAGACACACAGACACACAGACACACAGACACACAGACACACAGACACACAGACACACAGACACACAGACACGGACACAGACACACACACACACACACACACACACACACACACACACACACACACACACACACACACACACACACACACACACACACACACACACACACACACACACACACACACACACACACACACACACACACACACACCACAGTGGCCGACCGATCACGTAACTCCTCCGCCGCCGCGCAGATGGCGCTTTAGACGTCCCGCAAACAGGTGCACCGGGAGTCGCGTCAGGTCAGGCAGGAGCCCGTTGAAGTCGGGCGGAGCACGGCTATAAAAACGCCGCTGTCCCATGACTGACCTTGACCGCAGCACTATCAGGTCGTGGTCCTGTCGCATGGACCGCTGACGAGTCTCGGACACACGCACGAGCCCGCCAGCCAAGATCTCGGGCTCGCCCGAGATCTTGGCTGGCGGGCTCGTACGTCATGAAGTGAATCATGAAGAGCTCGCTTTGATCTTGATCGGAGTTATGAGATAGGTAGTACGATCTATTCCAAGTTCTGCTGGCAAGATGCCCATTGCCCATGGCCAAAATTTTATCTAACTAATGAATATAAGTCGGGAATCTGCCAAACTGAAATTTAAAGAAGTTTTGCAACTATCTCTGCCCGCCCATGTAGCTTCTGTCGGTAAAGCGTCGAGCTGAGAACTCGTACACGATGGGTAGGTGGGTTCGAGTCGCTTCGGCACTCGGCACTCGCTATTTCTTCCTGACCAATGTGACCTGTGGGGGACGGTGGCGCAGCCGCAAACAGCTTTGATTAAATCAAAGGTTGAATAAATAGAGTCCCACTTTTCAATGGCGTACAACTTGCATTGCCCACTTTATTCTGCCGCTTAATGTTTGTTTTTTGCCTCTGACATTTGTAACCGCAATTGCAATCGCGAACGAAGCAAAATGTGTTGCACTACTTAACCCTATTCCTTGAGGGCGGCTATAATTACGTTGACGTGCGGGGGCAGATTCCGCCGCCGCCCCCCCCCCCCCCCCCCCCCAGAGATCTCGAGAACCACTCGGTCGATTTCGATGGGCAAAACGCCATTCGATTCATCATGACAAGATATTTCTTTTAGAAGCCTGCAATTTATTTTTCGTTCAAAAATGGGGGCCAGGAGAAAACAAAATGCGATTTTTGTGTTTCTTAAAAAGGTCATTGCGGCCATGTGGTTTGACCGATTATCATGCCCCAAACGTTTCTGAGCTTCAAATATACTGGTCTTCAATATATCAAAAGACAAATACCAAAATACAAATTCATAGGCGTATTCAGGGGATGTAAAATGGGGGATTTTCTGATAACAAATTTGTAATGTTCGTGATTGTTTGGGACGACATGAACGTCACATGTGGGCATTACTAGCTGTAATTTGTTAAATGTAATATATTGCGCATAAGCAGATCAAGGAAAACAACATGGGGGCACCATGCAATAACGCTTTTTATCATCTTACTAATTTGAAGTTGGAACTAATTTGAGGGAAGGTATCGCCTCCCATGTGTTGTACCTGAAAACGCCTCTGCCAAAAACATGTACAATCCCAGTATGTATGATGCATATTGCATTGACAATGTTTCTGACGCATGTATTGCACCGCAAACTACGAAGAAAGTATGCGCCGCACAACCGCATTCGTAACACCCTCCCAAAACCAGGAGCCTGGAACCGCCTCTGCTCCGCCGATTTTTTTCAAATTTTTTACTTAACATGCGCTATTCAATGTTGGGAAAAGTCAGAAAGTTTCCAGACGCTAGCTTCAATAGTTTAGGAGCAGCATATGAAAAACCACCGGGAGGGGCAGAATATGCCCCATCCCGCAAGGAATAGGGTTAATCCGGACTCCGGAGTAAGTAATACAAACATGAATATCGTCGAACTGAATTAGTTTGACTGGACTGGACTGAATGTCATTGACCTCTGGAAATGGTTCACCTGCTTTTGGCTTGCTCCATGTCTGGCGGTGTCTCCTGTTCGTCGTCCAGAGCGTAACTGTCCTGCGGAGTCTGTCGCCCCGCAGGCCCCGCGCCCTCCCGCGAAACGTCCGCTGACTTGGACTTATCATCCCGAGCGTCTCCCTGCGTCTGTGTCTGACTCTGAACCCGCGGACTGCCCGAAGCCTGAGACTGGCGCCGTACACTGTCCGGAGACAGGGACTTGTCTCGTTGACTGTCTGGAGACGAAGACCGACGCCGGACCGCGGCACCAGCAGGACATCCCACAGGGTGCTCAACGGCAGCCTCCGCCATCGCTTCACTCCACAAATCGCCGGACGTCACCGTAGCGGCATCTCAGAGTCGCTTCTGTACACACTCACACAGCCGAGTTCACACACCAGCACACACCAGCACACACACACACACACACACACGAGTTCCGCAACAGCGAGCTAACTTCCTGACACCGGACGACGCTCAGCCAGACAGCCCGAGTTCAGCTCTACACTGTGCCTAATGATGACCGGTGTGTGTTGTGTTCCTGTGGCCGGGTTTTCCTTGCAGTGCCAGCGCACGAGGACAGGTGGATGGGGTATCGGTGTCCTGGCCGGCGGGTGTGGGTGTGCAGTGTGTGTGTGTGTGATGGGGTATCGGTGTCCTGGCCGGCGGGTGTGTGTGTGCAGTGTGTGTGTGTCGGCGGTCAGTCGAGCTGCCACTGACGGTCGGAGTCGCGCCACCCACCGGCTGCTCCGCCTCCGCCGCACTCCGTCACTCGCCCTATAAATACCGTCCGGTCGTGCCCCTGGCGGCCGGCCCACCGGGCCGAGCGACCGCTACAGACGGAGCCGGCACGGAGCAGACTTCCAGCCCACCGGCCGGGCAGTGGCCGGCTCATGACCTACAGGACATAGGTCATTGGCTAACCCACGTCCAATCACGCATACAGCCGTAGTCTGGTAGCAGGGGCGTAACCACGAGCTCAAAGTTACTGGGTACACTAGCTGACCACAAACGCTTAGTCTTGTCCTAAAATACCCCACCCCCAATAAAAACTAATTTAACCCACTTCAACTTCTAGTGCTGAGGTTTTTTTTTTACTTTCCTATTGAACTTTTATTAATTTTAACTATATTTTATACAGCTCCATTATTGGGAACTGATGGGCTGTCGCGTCTCCCTAATGCCGATGGCACAGCCTACAGCAAAGCCTTATGTTGTTGTAGTTGCGCCCATACCGGGGTGCCCCAGCTCCAGCGGCAGCAGGGGCGCCTACAGGGGCGCTACGTTTTTTTCAGTTTCAGTTTCAGTTTATTTTGTTTATCAAAAAGATATATAAATTAACAGACAATTGCGGATCGGCGCAAAAACACAAGCTTAAATTAAAGCACCTCTCCAACAGAATTAAATGGAACAAAACAAAACGAAACCAAGAAACAGGTAACGCCGGCCCCGCCAACAGCCCACCTAGCAGCCAGGGGAAATGCAGGTACCAGGTGGCACGTAAACAAAATGGTACTAAAAATTGACGTTGGGGCCTGCGGGCGACATCACACGGCATTTGCTTGTACGGGCGCTTATTGTCCGGTTTAGAGGGCACCGGTTCCGCTCCATGGGGGGTGGCATTTGCTTCTAGGGGCGCCTAATGTCTGACTTTCAGGGCGCCTTTCCTGTCCCTAGGGCACGATTTATTTCTAGGAATGTTCATGGCCTAATGCCAAAGGGCGCATGTACTATTCAGGGGCGTAAATTGCATCTAAAAAAAACGTATGGGGGAGCGCCTTCAGCGCCGGCTAAAAATGGTACAGACATTCCGTACCGCACGTAGATGGGACGCTCATGGGCGCCTATTTCCCGGTAAGGGCGCCTTCGGCGTCAAAGGGAGGGGCAATGGAATGGCAGGGCCGCTCATGGAATGACTAAATGGGCCGGAGGGACGCCTACGGCCCGGAGAGGCGCCTTCGGTGCCAATAGGGTGGGGAAGGCATGGTCCCCATGCCCCCCCCCCCCCCCCCCCCCTGAATACGCCACTTCTCGCTACATTATGTGGTAGGCTATTTTTTTGTATATAAATTTAGTCCGAATGTTTTTGAATGGATGGATTTCCGAGGTCAGGCCCCGCGCTAAGCATATCTTGTTGCGCAGGCCCTGACCCCACCACCCGATCAAGCAATTCCTGGCGTCCAGCAGAATTTAGAAGCGAAAGTTTAACGTGCCCGACATACCTGGACACGGTCCGCCCCGCCATCTGACGTCACCTGACCTTGAGTGCGACCGCTGCCACCGGCCACAGGCCATCTCAGGCAGGGGCAAATAGCAAGCGCCGAAACGACTCGAACCCGGGCTGCCACTACCGGGTCAGGTCAGAAGCCCAGCGTTCTCCCAACTGAGCTACATGGGCGGATGCATTCCTATCTATAGGCTATCAATAACTTCTTGATCCGTTTTCGTAGCGGGAACGTAAGGAAAACTACTGTCGCCTCAAATATCTACCATAACTACCACTGGCGGATCCAGCCTCCCAATATGGAGGGGGGAGCTAATTTCACTGGGGGCCTTCCTGGCTTCATGGGCCTCCATATGACTTAAAAGGTACCCCTCATTTTTTTCCCTTTGCAGACTTGCTTTTTTTCGCTATGCTATTCATACGAGCAAGAACGTGTCAATTAAGTGCAAAAATTGATGAATATTTGCCTCTAAACATCGAAAATTTTGTCATTTGACATGCTATTGTATATACAATTTAGTTATCCGCTAATACCTTTTAACCGAATAAAGCTAGAAGGGCACGGTAAACGTCATTTTGTTGTTATCGTCCAGACGCGTTGAATGCTCTGCAGCATGACTTCTTTCTGATATTTGATGACTTTGACCTATGGTCTATGGTATGGTGACTATGGTCAAGGTCACGGCGCAAGGTCAACTTTCCAAATTTGACCTACACGGCGATGTTATATTTCTTTGAACTTGTCTTAAAGATAGTAATTCATTGGTATTAAAATAATTGCGCGATCGTTGATGATTATCAAGCAAACTGAGACATTTTCGGGCTTTCTTTACCCCGAGAAGGAAGTTATGAAGTTAATATTCGACATTGAAATTAAAATGAATTTAAATGTTGTCATTGACGACCAGGCGTTGCTTAAGCACAATCGAATTCCTCGCAACAAGACAAGTTTCAAGATATATAACATCGCCACATAGGCCACAATTGGAAGCCTAATCTTGCACCTTGCATTGACCTTATACGAAGGTCACCAAATGTTAGAAAAAGGTCATACTGTATATCATTCAACGCGTCTTGGCGAAAACAACCAAATGATGTCCATTTTACCATTTTATCTCTATTCAATCAAACGTTAATGAAGAATAACATCTTTCACAACAACAAAAACAGAAAATAAAAAAATAGCATATTTGAATACAAATAACCATCAATTTGATTTTTTCTGTTTGAACGACACTTTTTTACACTTAACAATAATAAAGTCAAAATAGGAAATAAATTTGGCTTGGGTAGGTATCCAAAAAAGATTCAACATTTCAACAACAAAAAAATACTAACTTTGAAATTTAAGGTCAAGGTTATCAAATGTCAGAAAGAGATCATGCTGCAAAGCATTCAACTTGTCTTGATGAGAACAGCAACATGACGTTTACCGTACCATTCTAGTTTTATTCAGTCAAAAGTTATTAGCGAATAGTTTTTTTTTGCATATAAAATAGGATGTAAAATGACAAAATTGGAGATATTTGGAGGCAAATATCCCTCAATTTTATTTTAACTTAATTGACACGTCCTTACACGTAAGAATAGCATACTGAAAATTAAAAACACGTTTGAGAAAAGGTATCCAAAAAAGTTGTACAATTTCGAAAGCGTACTAAATTTTTACATTT
>JAXIVJ010002798.1:0-103224 GCA_036785665.1 Chirona hameri | reverse complement strand
ATTTCTCGGCGTACCTGGGACAGGCGGCACCCCGGAACGTTCACGCGTGAGCTCGCTGGTGCCACTGGGTCAGCTTCACTTCGCCTCGCCTACCGGAAGGGACGGCTGAGAGGCAATTTCGCCCGACCCGTTTGTGCAGCTCACCATGCTCGTTTAACGCATAGCCTTTGTAGCGCTCAGGACCGAGCTCCCATCCGTGTTGTTCTCATTGGAATGTTTCGAAGAACGCAAAAGGATGTAATAATGTTATCTTTACGGAAACATCTCCAGACTTTAATTTTGACTTCTCGTATCTGGGTCGATTCATTATTGAACTCTTACTTGATTTTTGGGCTGTGGATTTAATCTTAAAGGGAAATAATGACCTTTTTCCACTAAAATGGAGTTAGCACTTGAAATCGCCAGACGAGATCAAAATATATTGTAAATTCATCACATTTTGCATGAAAACTTTCCTACCGAAAGATATTTCAAGTTAAAGTTGATAAGCGTTCCACACTTTTAACGACCGGTACTTGCACTATTTCTGACCTTTTGTCAAGTACTTTTGGTCCTCATCAACCTGCGGGCTTTTCCCGTATTATTTTTTTACGCAATGGAGTGGAAAATATATTGTGCGTTCTGCTTGTTGTGATTATATGCCCGGCGATCTTCTAAAACTAACAGCGATTGGAAAAAGTGGCAATAAAATCGGAAGCTCATCGATGCACATCAACGCGGCATAGTTAGTTGTTGCGACCCTCAATTTGTGCAATTCGATTCATTTGTTTTCAACATTAGGAGTTGTGTATAGTTTGTCTGTGGCTGTATATAACACTATGCTTTATTTTATCATGAAAAATAATAATTTTTCCCAAAAAAACTAACGAACAATAACACAAAACTGGCAATTAAATCAGAAGCTCATCGATGCACATCGACGGCGACCTATTTAGCGTCGGCGATTTGTTTACAAAGTCATTGTCATGCTTCTCGGCGCACTTAACCATCTCGGCGCACTTGGCGAGTTGTTCCTGATTAGTATACCCAAGTGTCGTAGCAGGCTTTGTTAATGACGTCATTGGTGCCATTCTTGTGTAGCATTGCAAAATATATCTGATTTCGAGTTGAAAACTAATTAAAGACTTATTCAAATGATTGTTTTTAAGTTTGAATTTTCTTGTTAATCATTATTAAAGGTATTTTATCACTGTATTTCATAGTAGTTGACACTTCAGAAACTTGTGACGTAATAATATTGTATCCAATATGCATTTCCCTCACCTTTTGCCATTGTGGCGCAGTGCCGAGTGCTTTGCGAATACTAGCTTGCCTGGGGTTCAATTCATTCCGCTCTTATTTTATTCGAGTTGGTATAGTTTGCATGTTGTTGTTATTCATGACTTATACTGATAGTCAGTCATGCATCACGGATCAGAGCGCTGCTCGAACGCACGCTAGTAGCGCTTTCGTTCTCCATGGCAACCAGGCGTGAGCCAATGCAAAGCCAGAACGTATTCCCTTTCTGGCTTTTGATTGGCTGACGCCTGGTTGCCATGGAGAACGAAAGCGCTACTAGCGGGTGTCCGAGCAGCGCTCAGTTTGATCGGAAATGTCACAGAGGCTCCACAAATGCCGCACTCGATGTTAACAATGGTAGGGAAGGACGAATTTGTCAATGACCTTCATGATGTACACAAGGTACTTGTTTTGTATTTTTTCCAAACTTACAACTTTGAATTTGGGAATAATTTTATTTAATTCTTAAATTTAAATAAAATAATTTTAAAAATATAACGGGAGCCTAAGAAATTCTTGCTAACAAAATCAAAAGGTCATTATTTCCCTTTAACGCAATTTAAATATAATCAAATACATAATACAATCTGCACATTTGTGCTAATGTTCGGATCACATGTTTGGGGCATAATTTGGGTTTGCGACAATATGTGAATAACACATGGCGCAATTTGAAATAAACTCTTATTATTTTAATATTCTACTAAGCGATTTCTAGTGAGTGCTAACATTTAGGCTTTAATCATTGTTAGAAGATACCAAATGGTCTTGATAATTTGTGCTGTCCTGACTGGGAACTGAATTATTTTGGTGCAGATTGGAAGCGAGGCGACCAGCTGGCGCCCTGCCGATGGCGGCGTCCAGTACCGAATACGCGGCGCGCATACTGCCGCGACGGCGCGTAGCCCTGAGGTCGGGTTTGAGGGAAAGTTGTCTGACGCGAGTCGCTGAGTCGGGACACGCAGGCTCTCGGTCGATTTTCTGACGGTAATTTTGAAGAACTCGGAACACAGAATCACGCGTCTTCACGCGGTCACAATTGTTAATATTTTCGCGAAACACTGATGCAATCCCAGTTTAAAGGGACACTCCCATCTTAACATTAGTTTTGAGTTGAGATAGCCATGTTGTTGGATTTGCATTGAAATTAAGTTGGGTAGCAGTTAAAACAACCACATAGGTATAATAAAAAAGAAATTCGAGCTTGGTCTTGACAATTGTAACGAATAAACCCCACGTGTATTTGAATAGGGGTCTAAAGCCGATGACGTCACTTCTCTTTACCAAATGGTGATGATAGTCGACTTGTTTTGAGGTTAGACTTGGAGATATTTGCGTGTTTCGAATGATTTGGTAGTTGGTTTGTTTTGTATTAAAAGCGCCAGAATTGTCCAGAAATAATTGTGCCATACTTTGGCAGCGTAAAGGATGTCTGTATAGCTCTCTAGAGCTCAATGTGACGTCATCAACCCAAATATTAAAACTTAAATTTTATGAAATTGAGCACTGTTTGCGAGAAACAAATGTCATAATCGTGTTCGGCAGCAATTACTTCATATATATAGGAGTGAGGAAATCGAGGAGGTATTCCGAAACAAGAGAAGAGACTTTAAGAACTTAGCAAACAAAAAATACAGTGACTACCTGATTGGGCTTACCGACGATTTCAAAACTAATCTGAAACGGTTTTGGTCCTTTTTGAAAACTGCAAAGAGGGGTTTGCCAGCACTGATGGTAGATGGCGTAGAAATCACAGAAGATAGAGATAAGGCTATCGCTCTCAATAGGGCCTTCGCAGCGGAATTTACCGATAATGCTGTAACCGTGTTGCCCGACTGTCCGTCTTATGATTTCTCGCCGCTGGTCCAAATCGAATGTAACGCAGATCTCGTTAAGGCTATTCTGGAAAGTATTCCTGTAAACAAAGCGTGCGGTCCGGTTGGGATCAGTGCGCGTATCATACGTGAGTGTAGCGACGCATTATCTGTTCCTTTAGCGAAGATCTGTGAGCTGTCGGTAAGCCAAGGTATATTTCCGGAACTCTGGAAAAGGGCTAACATCGTGCCTATATTCAAGAAGGGTAGTGTCAAAGATCCAAGTAGCTACCGTTCCGTGTCACTGATTCCATTGTTCGGAAAGGTCCTCGAGAAGGTTGCATATACTAACTTATTGCGCCATGTGAGACCTGCCATTTCGCCTGAGCAACATGGATTCGTCCCAGGCAGATCGTGTGCAACTAACCTATCGTCACTGCTGAGCACTGCATGGGAAGCTATCGGAGAGCATTCTCAAACAGATTGTATTTATACAGATTTTTCAGCCGCGTTCCAAAGCGTCGATCATTCTCTTTTGATTCACAAGCTGAATAATTCTTACCATGTATCAGGTTCGGCTCTAAATTGGTTCACATCATATCTCATTAGCAGGAAACAACGCGTTGTGGTAAACGGCAAGTGCTCAGAGTGGTGCCGGGTTACGTCGGGCACACCGGAAGGGGGCGTGATCTCCGCTTTGTGCTTCGCCCTGTATATAAACGACCTGCCAGTTGGGATGTCCTCTCGGGTGCTCCTTTATGCAGATGACGCCAAACTGTATAGGAAAATAACTTGCCAAAATGATAGCAAAAGCTTGCAAGAAGATCTTGGACGTCTCCACCAGTGGTCAAAAACATGGAAACTCAAGTTAAACCCATCCAAATGCAAGTAATTTCGAATGACCCTAAAGACAAAACCACTGGTTACAAATTACTCAATCGGAGACACAATTCTGGAACATGTTGACAAAATTCGGGATTTAGGTATTATTTTGGATACAAAATTGACATTTGGGCCTCACGTCGATCAGACGGTCACTAAAGCGAACCGCGCCCTAGGTGTTCTGATAAGGTCATATCAGAGGGCTGCCCCGGGAGGACACTTGTCATCTGTCCTGGCGTCATACTACGCTTATGTACGCTCCAACCTGGAGTACTGCAGTGTGATATGGAATGGAGCTGCTGCAATGCACACTGACAGAGTTAACCGGATTGAGCACAAATTTCTAATTTGGCTCAACGCTCACTGTCGCTGTCATTCATCATCACTGTCATATGCTGATTTGCTGAGACATTTTAAACTCACATCTGTATCCGCGAGAAGGGCACAGCACGATGTTATGTTCGTCCGTAACGTTTTAAAGGGTAGAATCTCGTCAGCGTTTTTATTGCAGTCATTCTCATTGAGCGTACCTTGTCGTAAAACCAGGCAGCAAAGTAGTGCATTGTTGAATGTGCCATTCGCGAGGGTGAACACTGTAAAGAATGGACTTTTCGTGAGGCTGCCTAGGCAAATTAATCGATTCTTAGAGAGCTTCCCTACAGCGGACATGTTCAGCGACAGTTTTTACTCATTTCGCAGTAAGGTGAAGCTGTTTGCTGCAGCATTATAGCATATAGTTAGATAGTTGGATATACATCAACTGATGTGATCATTGCTAGTCCCAGGCAGTTTTTGTCATTTTTAGCGTATTTTGTATCATCACTCGCTTAGCGTTTATTTTTAGGATTCAGGCAGCGTTTCGTATTTTTCGTATATTCACATGATTTTATCATATGTATGTATGTTAAGCAGGTGAATGTCAATGTGTAATATCGTGTTTTTGTTTTAAACTTTGACTTTGTCCATCAATGGGTCATCCCGTCGGCGATCTTGAGAAATAAATAAATAAATAAAATAAATAAAATATTTTGCACCACAAGCGGCGTACATTTGACAACTTTTGGGAAGGTGGAACTGGGAGTGTCCCTTTAATATCTCGATAATTTTAGAGTCCAATTGGCACGGGATAAACACAGGCATATAGATAATTTCACGGGCTGGCGTATTCAATGTTTGCAGTCGAACAGCGCGTGGTACGTGCAAGGTAAACAGCGAAATAATTTAAACAATGGTTTTACGTTTCTCCCGGTTAGAGTCATAACTCGGAACCAATCGCAGGTAAAGCGATGAAACATTTGCGCTTGTGTATACAAACGTACTGGCTTTATAATGTATGTAAATCTGAAGCTTACCGATCAGTATTTAAGCATTTAAATCGACTTGTGATATAAAATTGGACAATTTTAAAACTTTTCTTATCACACCGCCATGCCGTCAAAACCTGAGGGTTTTGAATAATTATAGTTATACAGCGGTGAAGCGCAGTCATTTGCTACCAATATTCACTCACAATTTACGCGTATTTGCAAACATGAAAGTCATAATAAAGTTTTAATAAAACGCAGTAACACCTACTTTGGTCGGCGTAATTCGAGTCAGTACAGCTTGCAAAGGCAATAGCTACAGAGTATGCGTTCCGAAGAACTTTTATCGAAGAGCATGCTGCTCTGAAAGGCATTCCCGTTCGACGGATCACGGGTTGATTAATGCAGTTTTGGAACGACATAGTACAACTGTAACGTGTTTTCCGTTTCTCAATCTTTCTGCAATTTCTTGCAACATTTTCAACAATTTTCAACCGGAACTTAAAAGGTAATTTCCTCCCCATTCGTGAGCCGTACCGGTTTTCCTACAGTCCGAATTAAATGATCACAATGAGGCCGTCCCTACACTTCCCAATAAGAATCGAAACCAATCAATTTCCCTCAGGTCCCTCTTTAGGTGACCCACCAACGGGCTTCGACTCCCAATTTCCACCGTGATTTCATTGAGCGGTTCCTTGCCCCTTTTGTATACCCAGTGTAACGCTACGCCGAGGTCCATCTCCCACTGGAACTAACACATTCATACATCCTTTTACTCAGACCCTCCCATGCATTCACTCCATCATTAATCTCTTTCATACTAATCAGTAAACTGTCAGGTTGGACTCCCGACGCTCCCCTTTTTCCTATGTCCCCCCAGTGGTGCGTAACACATACATCAGGGAAACAGCTGGATCATAGGTCTAGTGAATGTCTTCTCTGATTTGAATCGAAACTTAGTTATGTGTAATTTCCTACACATTGTTTTTTATACCCAGACTCCATATAAATTTCTTAACCTTTGACCTTATTTCATGAAATCTTACGAGACATTTTGCTTATTAAAGCTCCGTCGCTTTCACTGACGGCGTTCAATAAGCTAAAATACAATGATACAATTTCGGCCTTAATCATGTGTTACTTACTTAGATGAGGTCACCGGTTATTTAATTAATTCTCACGGTCGGTATTTCAAACAATTTAGCTTTTGACACCGATATCCACAGGCATTATCTTAATTTGTAACACAATTTTTGTGATCTCAGAAACGCCACAACCGACGCTAACGGCGTCGCCTCTCCGCGCAGCAAAGCAAGCGGGGCGTGGCGTGCACGCGTATTGTTAGATGTCTGCAAATGGCCAGGGCTGATAGTTAAATGCATTTGTGGAGATGAATTCGGGATGTTCGACAAAGGAATTACCTGTTCACACTTCACTTTAACGTTAAACCTATTTCCTTTGCAATATTACATATGCACTATGCCAATAATGAGTACCAAAACTGATATTAATTATTAAATTCATTTTCGTTTAAGCTTTCACTTTGAACTATTTATCAAATGTGAGAAATTAAATGCACACTGCACGTGCACAGCCATGCCGGATTGGCATCCGAAGTACTACATTTTATCAGCAATCTTAGAATCACAAAGCGACTGAAATCGATACTCCCGATAGTAATAAATCAACAATCCACATCGAACTGTGGCTTGAGGGCACTGACTTGCCTGAACGTAGGTTACCGGCAAACTTGTCTGGTGTCTGCGTGACGTAATATGTGTGACGGTCGCATATTGTGAGCAGGTGCAGGCATGACACTCAACAACCTCATATCGGACTAAATTAACTGTCATAACCATGACAGATTAATTGCCGGCACTTTTAGACAATGCCAAAATTCAACCACAAAGACAAAAGGCCAAAGGAATGTGATTAATAATTTTACAAACCATGCATTCAAATTACGTTCAGAGGCGTACGTACACTTGTCAGGAAAACGATGCAAAATAACTTATCAGCATTCCATACATTTAAACGAAACTCAAAACAAACGTGCTCAATGCGACCCAATCCAATTAATTGACCATTAATCCAATTTAAATCCCAATAATAATAGTGATGCCTAATATATTGTACCCAAGCAATTACCAGCAAAATGAAACTCTTACATAGCGGCTACCAGACGACTCGGCGCACGGATTCGTACTCACTATATCTCGCACTTTTGATCACTCATTCACTCACCACTCTTCGATCCGTCGTTCACCCGCTCACTTCACTTCACTTTGATCACCACATCGCGCACGCGGAACTCACCAGATTGCCGTCTGTCCGTCCTTCTCCAGACACGGCCTGCGACGACGCGACGAGTATACTTATAGCGGCTGCAAATTGTCCCCCCTCCCCACCATTTATAAAACTGATCCACGCGTGCACGAGACGAAAGATGTTTATACGAATTTACACAAGATATTGAATCGAAATACAAGAAAGGAGACCGTTTATAAACACTTCACCTTGGCCAAAATTGATCCCTGAAACTCCAGACCACCCAGGATGACAAAATCTCTTACGGCGGACGCGAAAAGTTCAAGCCTAGCCGGCGGAGCCAACCGTCCGATGGTTACGGCAGATTAAAGAACGTGAACATAAACATTATTTCCCCACAACTCGGCCAAATTTGACTCCCCGCAGACTCCGGCCCATCCAGGACAAAGCCTGTTACGACGCGGAAAGTTCAAGTCTGCCGGCGGAGCCAACAGACCGACGATTACGGAAGATTAACGTTCATTAACATTAGCATTATCCCACCGCAACTCGGCAAAATTGACTCCCCGCAGACTCCGGCCCATCCAGGATTACAATGCCTCTTACGGCGGACGCGGAAAGTTCAAGTCTGCCGGCGGAGCCAACAGACCGACGATTACGGAAGATTAACGTACATTACCATTATCATTATCTCCCCGCAACTCGGTCAAGTTGACTCCCCGCAGACTCCGGCCCATCCAGGACACAATCATTTACGGGGATCGTGGAAAGTTCAAGTCCAGCGGAAACAATAGCCCCGAAGGTAAAGAAAGTGGTCTTCCCGGCCGATACACTATTTTATGTAAGACAACCCGGTAAGCTCTCGGCCATGCATAGCCTCCAGCATCCCGTCCCTCCGTTACTTTAAACCCATTACGTTAACATGTCCCGCCTGCCACCCGGGTGTATTAAAGGGATTATACGGGTTTTTCCCAGAATAATTGAGTTACATAGTAAAATGTACTTATAAAGGTGGTAGAAGTCCCACGGTAGCCACATTTTTCTGGAAATGACCTCTTCTGCACGTAAGGACATTCCAAAGTGCGCGGTGATGCCACCGCGTATTTTCTGCAAGACCGGCTGAGGCAGAGTCAGTCATCTCTTTTATGCTAATAAAAACACCTCACTTATGGCATATTTCCGGTAAAATAAGCAATATTTGAAAGAAAATAAACTTGTTTTGTTCCAACGACAGCAGCAGTTACCTAGTTTTCCCATAAAATTCTATATTTTTCATGAATTTTCATGCCAAAAAATGAATACTCCACCACCAAATTATCAACGCTAAAGGCCAGAGATAAGAAAACCACAAAAACAAAAGAGTATATTATCCGCTATTATGATACTAACTAGTCAACAGTGACTATTTCACTTACAACTTCAATTAACATTGCTTACCCCCTTTTACCCTACTTGGACTCGCCTATTATCTTATAATCGTTCGTAGAGTAGCCTGTGGTGCGTGTTTCATCCGAAAACTACAGTATGTTATGTCATTGTACGCCCATGCCTCTCAGTTTCCTTGCAATAATATGACCCCCTTTCTTCCATTCCTGAGCGCGCCTTTGCAAAAAATGACTTTATTCCCTTTCCTGGCCTCATATTTGCATATATAATTATAAGCTAACCATCTATTGCGCCGTTATCGCTGGCATATCGTCATCACCAAGCCAGTCACCCCCCTTTTCATGTGCCTGAACACGCCCCTGAAACTCTATATGTAATAAATCATGCAAATAATGGAAGCAGAAGCTATCCTTTACATCTTGATAACTATAAATGCTCCTTACATTGCTCTATTTTCTTCCCGCCAAGCATTGAATACTTCCTGGACCCCCCCCCCCCCCTTTCAAGCCCTTGAAACCGCCTCTGCCATGAAATTTTAATGATATTTCATTAACATCAACTAATTTGTACTTGTTGCAATCACCGTGAACCGATGTAACTCCTTCATACTTGAGGCAGTTACGAAGAAACCGTGAAGATCACATTTCCGTATTATCGCCAAATATCGCCTCCGAACCCACCCAAAACTGTACCCTGGAACCGCCTCTGTTCAGGTTAAGAACTCAAAATTTTGACTCCAAATGCGGTATTCAATTCTATGAAAAGTCCCAAAATTGCATGGGCCTGCTCCCAGCCGTTCTGGAGATATCTACGAAAAACATGACCCCCTCATGTTTTTCGTAGGGGGGGGGGCGGAATCCGCCCCCTGTTACAAATAGGGTTAAACTAGCAGCCCGTATATGTCGTTCAACGTTCACCGTGGATCAGTTTGGCATTCCTCGCTTCCCGGGGAAATATTTCGTTCTCCTCAACTCTATATTGGGCTTAACACACATTCCTTCACCGACTTCCATACTCGCACCTACTCAAACAACACACTGCATCTTGTCACGCTTACGACACCCACACAACCTCATTATGCACATATACATTCACAGGGATGTTCACAAACAACTCGCCACCTTACCGCATCTCCAGCTTTTTTTCTTCTTTTTTTTTACCCGGACCGGCCTATAGCCATATCCCGGGTTTGGGAAAGTACTTCTGGCAATTTGCCAGGCAAAGAGTTACGTTAGTCGGTTTATGGGAACCCGAGCAAAAAAGGGAATAGGGTAGCTATTTTACGTTAAGTGAATTCTTCACAGTAAATCTAAAGTCTATCTTACGTTAAGTATTTCGTTCAAAGTCAAAGTTAAAATAAAACACGAGACACATACATACACAATATATTTCATACACACACAGAACAGAATACTTGTACAGTGTCAGAGTTGATGGAGCCGTGGGGTGCCGTCATTGCAACAGCGGGAGACTGTTGCCAGTCTCCCTAGCTCCGGCGCCTCGGCGAGACCTGGTTGTGGGGTGTGTTTAGCTGGGCGAAAAGTCCTAAATAATAAAAAACCCAGCGTCTAAGGCAAAGGGGAAAAACCTGCGCGGTGGGCCAAAAATGCGCAAGGCAAAAAACCCCTGTTATATTTGTTTAGCTAAACGTGTTTGGTAGAAATAATCTAAGAGGGGACCTATCAATACAAGATAACTATCACCTAACAGTGTAAAAAAGGTTTGACAGGGTGGATACTGCACCGCAGCGCAGTGGACACTGCACCGCAGCGCAGCAGCCACCGCACCGCGGCGCAGCATCGGCGAGTGATCTGGTTTGGCAGGGAATCATGCCGCCGCCAACGCAAAATCGCACATCAGCCATCGGCGTCCCATCGCAGAAATCCCCCGCCAAATCAGCCACGCCACGAAGAGCCACGGCCAGAAACCCTCGCCGCGGGGCCGAGATCCAGCAGGGGGCCCCCGCAACAAGACACCGGCAGCCAACGCGCAACCCCACGTTGGCAGCAACATGATTTAATATACTGCGCCGCAGCGCAGCGGACACCACACCGCAGCGCAGTGGAGTGAGCACCGCACCGCAGCGCAGCGGCCACCACACCGCAGCGCAGCATCGGAATATGTTATCAGGGGCGGGTGTTCAACTACTCGGCTTTGGCAAGAGCGGAGTAGAGGGGAGAGGAGGGTTGGGAGGAGCATTACGTTAAGAAATGAACAACGAATTCCAATGGAACCTTTCATTGCGCGACTGATTTGGCAGGGAATCATGCCGCCGCCAACGCAAGACCGCACATCTACCATCGGCGTCCCATCGCAGAAATCCCCCGCCAAATCAGCCACGCAACGAATTTCGCCGCGCGGCCGAGATCCAGCAGGGGGCCCCCGTAACAAGACATCGGCAGCCAACAAGCAGCCCCACGTCGGCAGCAGCGTGATTTTAACATAATTTAACATGCCGCACCGCAGCGCAGCGGACACTGCACCGCAGCGCAGCAGCCACCGCACCGCGGCGCAACATCGGCGTGTGATCTGGTTTGGCAGGGAATCATGCCGCCGCCAACGCAAAATCGCACATCAGCCATCGGCGTCCCATCGCAGAAATCCCCCGCCAAATCAGCCACGTCACGAACAGCACCGGCCATTCGCCGCGCGGCCGAGATCCAGCAGGGGGCCCCCGCAACAAGACACCGGCAGCCAACTCGCAACTCCCGCGTCAGCAGTAACCTGATTTAACAGTTAGTCAGGAAGTTATTTCTGACTGGTTTGGCAGGGAATCATGCCGCCGCCAACGCAAAACCGCACATCAACCATCGGCGCCCCATCGCAGAAATCCCCCGCCAAATCAGCTACGCAACGAACAGCCAAGCCATAACCATTCGCCGCGCTACCAATCCAGCAGGGGGCCCCCGCAAAGACACCGGCAGCCAACACGCTACCCCGCGTCGGCAGCAACCTGATTTAGCGACCAATTTGACAGGGAATCATGCCGCCGCCAACGCAAAACCGCACATCAGCCATCGGCGCCCCATCGCAGAAATCCCCCGCCAAATCAGCTACGCAACGAACAGCCAAGCCATAACCATTCGCCGCGCTACCAATCCAGCAGGGGGCCCCCGCAACAAAACACCGGCAGCCAACACGCAACTTCCACGTCAGCAGCAGCACAGTGTAACGGTTAGTCAGAAACAACTGAATGAAGTATTTGTTGGAGGTGATTTATTATTTCTTGTTGAAACGTCTCAAATTGCGGCGGTAGCGGTTACTTTCAGAGGGGCTGGGGGGGGGGGGGGGGAGGGGCTACGAGGGAGCTGGGAAGGAGGGTGGGGGGAGGGGAGGGATGGCAGGGAGAGGGTGAGGGACTGACTGTCCTCAGAGAGAGGAGGAGGGTGGGAGTTTGGGAGTTGGCGGGTGACGGCTCTGATCATAGAGGCGTCAGAGTCCTCCGAGGACACAGAGGACTCGAGCAGGGACTCCGCCAGAGATTCGGCGGGGGTGGGAGTGGGTGCCGCTGGGGCACTGCCAGAGTCCAGAAGGGACTCGGCGATACTAGAGTCCAGAAGGGACAGGAGGGACTCGGTCTGCTCTGCCGTCGGTGGGGGTGGGCACTGCCGCCGCTGTGACGTGGCAGGCGGTGGCACCGGTGGGGTGGACCCACTTGAGGTCCGACGGGGGGGCGCGGGTGGGGTTCGGTGGGATGGGGGCAGCGGGGGCCAGACGCTGGGGCCAGCGCTGGGATGGGAGGTGGGGTGGGGGGGACCGCCTTGCGGGCCCGGGTCTGCTCGGCGGCTACCGCTCGGGCAGGGCAGTCACGGGACCATGCGGGGTGGGCGGCCCCGCACGACACGCAGCGAGTGGCTGCGGTGTCGCCACCGACACATTGGGCTGTGTCGTGCGTCTCGGCGCACTTCCCGCAGATGGACTGGCGGGCGTGGCACTGACGCTGGTGGTGGCCAAACCGCCAGCAGGCTCTGCACTGCAGTGGCCCTTGCGTCCACTCCTTTACTGTGACTACTATGTAGCCACAGTAGATGCGTTCCGGGAGCTGTAAGCCCCGGAAACGCAGCCGGACCATGGGGTTGGGGCCTGGTCGCTTAGACCGCATCCGGACCACTTCTGTCACCCCCTGAGTCACTAGCTCCTGGAGGAGCACGGTCTCAGTCAGATTGCTGACTTCGGGGCACAGGATGAATCCCTGGCAGGAATTCATGTGGTCCGGGGCCGTCACCTCACAAGCCTTGTCCATGAAAGACGGGATGGCTAGGAGGGTGTCAGTCTGCTGGCCAGACAGGGTCTGAACCAGCAGACCGCCGGAACGGATGGGGCGCGCGCTGGCCACCTCTCCGCAGAGGGCGACCAGTTGGCGGCGCACCGCGAACGGGTTGGAGTACCTCATGGTCACTCCGTCCTTCCTCTGAATGAGGAGGAGAGCAGGCCCGTCGGGTGGCGAGGTGTTGGGGGGGAGCCAAGCACCGGGTCGGTCCAGGCGAGGCTCCCGAGGGGAGCCGGGGGGTCCAGGAGGACCGTCCGGGGGGGGCAGACCCCTGAAGGGGGTCGGGTGGCTTCGGAAGGAAGCCGGGGGGTGGCCGCGCGCCGGGACGGGAGGGGAGAGACTCCTGAAGGGGGCCGGGCGGGGAGGTCGCCATGAGGGGACGGAGGGGCGGGGAAGTTGCCATGAGGGGGCGGAGGGGCGGGGAGGTCGCCATGACCGGAGGAGGGAGGGGAAAGTTTAATTAATAACCTAAATTACGTTAACGTGGCACACACGGCAGAACGTGTTGCCAGCTGCAATTAATCTACAGAATGAAGCGGGTTCTCTACCTTGCAAATTGTGGAAATTACGTTACCTGCTTAAAAATATATAAAGGCTACCTATCTAAGGGTCTAACGACCCTGCCACAAGCACGTGGACAGGGTCCCGCACCCGGAAGCGGTGGAGAGCTGGAGAAGGCTGGCTAGAAGGCGTCCGTAGGTCCGATGTCGAATCTCCAGCTCTCTCACGCCCACCTTCCACCGTCACAGCGAATCCTCACCACCTTACCGCATCTCCGGTATTCTCACATTCACAATCCACCGTCGCACCCAATTCTCACCATACGCGCTGCACCACACCCGTATACGCTCAGACCGGCACCTTGCCCATTGATATTTGAATGTGGGACTCCAGAGCGTAGCTAAGATCACGGCGCTCCGCACCAACTGACCTTTATACCTCGAAAGAGCTCTGGACTTTGTGTCGGGACTTCGGCGACACCTGGGTGTCGCAGCGTTAATTTTGATGGGGACAAGAAAGCTGAAGATGTCGTCCCGACGAGGCCGCCACGAGAAATGCCTCTATCTACCGGCACTCGCACCTGAGCTCAGCCGCCAGTCTTTCCCCGCCTGAGGCCACGTGCGGCTCGGCTGGCCGGCTCCCAGCCGTTGACCCTCTCAGGCCCGAGCCACTATCACCCCAACGTAGCCTTGGAATTTATTACGCCACATAATAATCTTACACCATTTCACTCGCAGGCCATCAAAGCTAAGTCTAAGAGCATACAAGGATAACGATACAATTTAAATAGTGATGTCACGCATGGCTTCTGGCATGTAAGTTACCAGTGAGCCACAGCTATACCAACATAAATTCTTGTCATCTCACCTAATTGAAGCCAACCACATATTAGAATAACGAAATCGCTCACCCCAAAATTGTAAGTGTGTCACATTAAATGAAATAGTTCACCTTCAACATTAGTTTTAAACTGAGATAGCAGTTTTGTAGCCCGTGTTGGGAAACCCCTATCTGCAAGTTGTCTTGACTGAAAAGACTTCCCAGCCGAAGATATTCGATTTTTTGGCGAAGGAATGCGGTGCTGGCGAAAGAATGTTGTACTGGTTTTAGCCCGGGCAGAGGCTATACCATCAGCCAATCAGCTTGCAGCTGGTGCTAACAAGCGAACGCCGGCCGCCGGTTGGCACATCTCCAATGCGAGTCTATCCTTACGCGCTAATTTCGAATCTGATTGGCTGAACCATCTTTTACATTCGCGTGACGTCAGGACTCTGACTCAGAGAGTATGCATATAGTTTTGATAAACAATACAAATGTACGACCTTATGTCCTGAATCGGCGCATTATAAGGCCATTTTTGCAACATAAAAAGAAATTGTATTAAAAATATAATCAAATCGTGTTTGGTAAAAAAATTCCAAGGTGAACTATTTCCTTTAAGGCCAACTTGAACTTGAACTCCGATAATCAGTGGCACAGAATATGACCTTGGCAATGAGGAGATTGTTGTTGTTGCTGGATTAGGGCGCGTAGGCCAAACGCGCCACACGTATCGGCAGCTGTGGCGCGCCATCGTCAACCACGGTGCGCTTTTATTTTTGTTTCGACTTCAAAAGGTAAATTTTGTATTATTCGTCAGCTGTTTGCACCAGGGTAATAAAACAACGGGTAGAACAGTAAGGAATGTCTCGCCCAAATGAATTGGACAAGATATAATTTGTATCGTAATTGTTTTGACTTATTATAAATTGATGTAATTGTTTGCTATCAATAACTTGTATTTCCATATATTATATCTTTATTTATTGAATTAAACGCCAGCAGATATACGAAGTAGTAGTCAAAGTAGTGTATTTGCAGTACATGTAGTAGTATTTGGTTGTTAGGTTGATCGTTCATCCATATCTGGTATATTATTCCAAATCTGGTAGTGACCTTCATATTTTGGTATGATTTTTAGTTTTTATAGTATACTTATAGTATATACTAAAATAAACTTTGGAGTACCTATCTTTACAGACCTTGGGAGTACCCAAGGTCTGTAAAGATAAGGTTGTGCCATATAACAAAATCACGTGACCAAGCGATTATGAACCGATCAGCAAGATTTCGAGTTAGCCACTAGAGAATAGCACGTGCAACCACTCCCGGGGCTCCTCCGCTTTTTTGGACCTTAACTTTTTTCCACGTGCCGAAACTCCCATTGGATTAACACAGCGAGTCGTGGAAGCGTAATCACTAATGTAAAACGAAGTATGATGCCAGCCCGTTGAGACAAAAGTAATCATAGGGCGATGTGCACAAATAATTGGAGTTTTTTATGGTATTTTTTTATTTATTTTCACCTTCATATTTTGCAGTAGCATGGCTCCGGAGCGGACAGCTCCATACCAATGGCAACGGTTTTTGGTGGTTTTGACTTAATTTGGTCCACTTAGAGTGAACCAATCTGGATAAAACGCAAACGGCATCGTTCTGGACCACGCCGGATCGAATGGTGAAGAAATTACGCAACTCAGTCTCATAGCATATGAGCATGGGCTTGCCTGCAACAGTTGTTGGTGGTTTTTGTCCAATTTGGTCCACTTATAGTAAACCAATCTGTATAAAACGCAAAAAGGCACCGTTTTGGACCACGCCGAATCGAATGATGAAGAAATCACGCAGATCAGTACCATAGCCTCGGAGCATGGGCTTGCCTGCAGCAGTTGTTGGTGGTTTTGGTCAAATTTGGTCCACTTAGAGTAAGCCAATCTGTATAAAACGCAAAACGGCACCGTTTTGGACCACGCCGGATCGAAAGGTGAAGAAATCATGCAGATCGGTTCTATAGCCACGTAGTATGGGTTTGCCTGCAACTGGTTTCGGTGGTTTTGGTCCAATTTGGTCTACTTAGAATGAACCAATCTGGATAAAACGCAAAACGGTACCATTTTGGACCACGTCGGACTGAATGTGGACAAAATAATGCAGATCGGTTCAATAGCCTCGGAGCATGGGCTTGCCTGCAACGGTTTTTGGTGGTTTTGGCCCAATTTTGTCGACTTAGAGTGAACCAATCTGTATAAAACGCAATACGGCACCGTTTTGCACCATGCCGCATCGAATGGTGCAGAAATCACGCAGATCGGTCCCATAGCCTCGGAGCATAGGCTTGCCTGAAAAATTGAACTACAGGTTTGTATCCAATTTGGTTAATTTAGATTAGACTAAAGTATATAAAACGCAAACGGCACCCATTCTGACCAGTTCAAATTGAATGGTGAAAAAATCACTCAGATCGGTCCAGTAGTTTCGGAGCATGAGCATGCCTGCTAATCTGGACAGTTTTTTTAGACCCTCCCTATTCAATACAAACAAAACATGGCTGCATTTATCATGTTTATTGTTTATGTGTTTATTTATTGACAATGAGCAACAGGCATTCACCCAATTACAGCTCAAGTCAAGTAATTAAAACACGCGACGACACGACAGCAGCAGACACACGCACACAGTTGAAAACAGACGAGGCAAATATGATAACGAAAATGTGATTCTAAAATAGAACAAAAGTTCATAAAACAGTAAATATGAATACGTTAAAAATAAACATAGGTGAACAATAGTTCACAGGCATGCTTTGAGGCTACGCAGACCTAAGAAAACGCTTGTAAAAGAACACATAAGATCGGTGAATGAGAAAACTCCAGCAGTAAAATAAGACTAATAAAACTCGCATGCTCACATCACACACGCCCACACACAATCCCAACTCATCGCCACCAGTGTTGTGCAGCCTATACCGCCATACTCTTGACATGATTTCACTTGCATTCTAAAAGCTCCTAAGGTATCATTGAAAAGGTCGGATGCAGGACAGGCAGACAGGAATAGGTTGGTGTTGCGAGGCGCCCGCGCAAAGACGGAACGTTTAACAGTTTCCACTCTAGCAAATGGGACGTGCAGGATTGTGTGCGATGCTGCGCGGGTATGCCGTGTTGATATTTGCAAGGAAAAGCTTTGAAGAAGCAAAGAAGACTCGATCCGTCCTGAGAAGGTTCTATGTACAAATAGTATGTCATACTGCACTCTTCTCTGAGCAAGCGAGGCGATATTAAAAGACTGTAAAAGATCTGAATATGAATATGAGGGTGAGTGTGAATGGTGAAGGGTATGGATATGTGACTCGAGCCAGATAAGAAACTTGTGTTGGACGCGGTCCAACCGATCGAGCTGTGTTGCTGCTGCACCTCCCCATATTACACATCCGTACTCGAGTATGGAGCGCACGTTACCGAAATATGCTGTCAATATTGGCTCCCGTTTCAAGGCGCCGCGAGCACAACCAGTCTGAAGGGATGTGACCAAGACCGCCCTCAGCTGATGCAATACGAAATTGTTAACATTCATATTGACATATATAAAGTCAACTCCTCATATTTATTTATTACTGACCAATATTGATAGATTAGTCGGTAATAAATTAATACGAGGAGTTGACTATTTAGCAATAATAAATGTATCACGTGATCAATACCTACACCCCTACACCGGCAAAATAATAGTGCGGCAAAACAATAGCCGAAGTGCGCCAAAAAAAAATCAACCTTTGGACCTGCCATATATGGTCATGCTCCGCCCCGTTATGGTCACGTGGCATTTGAAGGGGGGTTGGGAGTACCCAGTGTATAGTGCCCTGATCAAGGCCCTATAACCAGGTAAGGACACGAGCCATTTGACCTTGAACTCGGCGGATCGCCGGATGATATCACTGGCGGTGCTCGGCTCCTTCGTCGGCAACGCGCTCAAGCGCATGGCTGTAACTTGTAAACGCCCAAAAAATATCACCCTATATATGCATATTTTCGGAATCAGCGCATCGAGGAGGCCCTGTATGCAAAATTTGGGGCAAATCGAGACACCTCGAAATGTCACACTGCCAGTGTGATATCTGATGCTGCTAATTTGACGAACGTCAGCCATCGGAGGCCTGTTCACGGGGTCTGCGGCCGCCGCGGCTCCCGCGGCCAGGAGGCGGAGCTTAATTTGAACAACTTTGAACACTTCTGCGGCCGCTGATGGCTTCCGATAAATGGCACATGTAGCGTTCGCAACGAATAAGCAATTTCATGAAAACCTTCAATGTTTTTTTTTTCTCAAAACCACTCAATTACATGAATATCTACGAGTCACTACGAGTTGTCATTTTTGGTCAAACAGCCGCCGGTGAGCTGTGATATCAACAAAACAGTGCGCAACCTTTGTCAGACGCGCGCCATTTATGTCGAAGTTCTCTTGCGGCTGCTCCCGAGCAACCGCAGGAGCCGCAGAACGGAGAGTCTATCCTCACGGATCTGCTCTTTCGTGATTGGCTGACGATTAAGCCCCGCCCTTTTGGCCGCGGGAGCCACGGCGGCCGCAGACCCCGTGAACAGGCCTCCGCACGCAACACGCCACCAACAGACTGTTCTTGCGCTATTGCTAGCTAAAATCTTGCAATTTAATTGGTGCAGCGCTCTGCCGCCAGTGACGTCAAATCACGTTTTTGAGCACCGACGAGGCGACCTATACGGCGCTCAAGCAGTGTCACCCCTGCCCTGATACAGACCGACCCTGGTTGCGGTCGGCTGGGGCGATTGACGACGGGTGATACAATTATAATTGTTAGGTAAGTACTGAGAATGTCCCTGTTTTGAGTGCAGTTCTAATGAGATGTGTAGAATTAGTATAAAATATTCAATTTGTCTATAAAAAGGTGTGCAAAAGCGGATACGACCGCAAAATTAATAAATTTACAATATATTTTGATCTCGTCTGTCGATTTCAAGTGCTAACTCAATTTCTGTGGGAAAATGTAATTATTTCCCTTTAAATTAGCACATGTGTCGCTGTTTAGCCGATTTCAGGCGTGTTTGGGGGGTTTGGCCTCTGCTTACTCTTGGATCTGCCAGTGTCCAAATAACATTAGGGGCAGAGGCCCACTAGAGGTCACCATGGGGGAAACTCAGTAACGGTGGGGCTGGCATCACCATCACAGACAGGCAAATCAAGGTTCAAGGTTACTATCACCGTTGTTGGTCTGGAGTCATAGGGAAGCTTTATGACGTCACCAGATTCTGGCTACGATTGAATCTTAGGCCGACCCGATCAGACTTAATGGCTACACACAAATCTTATGCCGACCCGCTCAGACTTAATGGCTACAAGTGAATATTAGGCTGACCCGATCAGACTTAATGGCTACAAGCGGTAGGTTTCATCCCAATCGGAATTAATGGTTACATGCTGTAGGCCGATCCGTTCAGACTTAATGTCGGGGTTAGATTAGGTTAGTTTCATGAATTCCGATATGTTCTGCCTACAGCTCATAGCTCTATTAAAGGACATAGTTCACCTTTAATTTTTTTTTACCCAACACGATTTGATTATATTTTGTAATACAATTTCTTTTTATATTGTCAAAAATGGCCTTATATCGCACTGATTCAGGACAGAAGGCCGTACATTTTTATTGTTTATCAAAACTATGCATACTCTGAGTCAGAGTCCTGACGTCACGCGAATGTAAAAATGGTTCAGCCAATCAGATTTGAAAGTAGTTGCATAAAGATAGACTAGCATTGGAGATGTGCCAACCGGCGGCGGGCGATTCGCTTGCTAGCACCAGCTGCAAGCTGATTGGCTGATGGTATAACTATAGCCTCTACCCGGGCTAGAACCAGTACAACATTCTTTCGCCAGCACCACATTCCTTCGCCAAAAACTCAAATATATTCGGCTGGAGTCTTTTCAGTCAAGAAAACTTGCAGATAGGGGTTTCCCAACACTGGCTACAAAACTGCTATCTCAGTTTAAAACTAATGTTGAAGGTGAACTATTTCCTTTAAATTGGGGCGGCCTAAGATTCGCTCGTAGCCAGGTCTAGTGACGTCATAAAGCTTCCCTATGACTCTAGACCAACAACAGTGATAGTAACATTGAACCTTGATTGTATTGCCCGGCCACAACGGTGACACCAGCCCCACTGTTACCGGAAACTCAACATTGGAAGGCGAGGGCCTCAAAAGTATATAAATTGACACCTATGTGGCTGTGCATTGGTGGATCCAGAACGGTGGTTTTTTTTTTGGGGGGGGGCAAATCCCAGTCTCACAATTCTGAAAACTCATCAGATTTTGCTTGCTTCATTGATGGCTGATGTTAAACAAACAGCCATGGCCGCTTTGCCCCTCCCCCTGGATCCGCCAGTGCCTATGAGTACCATATCACAATCAATGTGTGATGCCTGCCCTACCAGTACCCTGTAATCTTGGGAAGGAAACAAACATTGATCAAAAAGTAATTACCTATGCAACATGTAACAACCTCCAAAATCACAGTTAGGGCCTTGACCAATCCCCCAAGCTCAATCCACAATAGATAAAAAACATGGCCAAATCCGCCCCAGTATTAAAAGTACTGTGTCTGCTACAAGAGTATGCAGGGCCTTGTCTACAAGAGTATGTAGGGCCTTGGCTACAAGGCGTACAAGAGCTTGGTACAAGATAAGTAGAATTATCCAGTGATTTTGGCCAATCGCTCAGCATTAGCGTGACATCACTGGGCCTCTGGTCTGACCTAGCTGTCACTGCATGCAGCTTTGTGCGGTGCAAATATTTTGAACGGGATAGTTGCGTCTAAGGTGCAATTCTATTGAAAGATTACGGTAACTGCGGATAAATATCCCTCCCTTAAATGCTGAGGGAGAGACGGCCATACGCTGTCCTGGTCTGGCTGAAGGGTGAAACGGCTATACGCTGCTCCAGTCTGGCTGAGGGAGGAGACGGCCATACGCTGCCCCGGTCCAGCTGAGGGACGATACAGCCATACGCTGCCCCGGTCTGACTGAGGGACGAGACGGCCATACGCTGCTCCGGCCTGGCTGAGGGACGATACGGCCATACGCTGCCCCGTTCTGGCTGAGGAGTGAGAAGGACACACGTTATTATTATTAATGTTTGTTTAACCTGCGCCATGCCGGGGGGGGGGGTGTTTAGACACCCCCCCCCCCCCCCTCAGGTTTTTCAAGGATAGCGGAAAACGCAGCGCCGCCGTTTTTGGCACAGCTGTTCGGGCATACATTGCCCACATTATGTGAACAAATACCTCGGGTCATCTCAGGTTAGGTCACCAGACCAGGTCACATGACCCCACCTCCAAAAGAACTTGTGGTCGTACCACAGTCACAGTCTGTGGATGATCGGTTTTACACTTACAGAATTTCATAAGGTCATATATATCTACAATTCGTACATCTTGAGGTTTTTTATATCAGCGACCTAAGGTCGGGTCAATTTCGTGACCTCCCCATTTTAAGTCAATGGGGAAATATTCAAATGGTTCCTATTCCAAGGATACGCAAAATAGCAGTCTAATTCTTTCTGGGTCATGTTATTATAGGCCATTCTTGATGACCTAGGTGCCGTTTTTGTTCAGTGACCCCTACATGGTCAGCCGAGGTCATCCGAGGTCACCAACAGTTTTATGTTAATAATTCGACATAATGACGATAGAGCAGTGACACCGACACCAATGTGTTTGTCTCGTCGATGCACGTCTTCCCATATGCAACATGACCTACTTGGGTCACCACTTGACCTTGACCTGAGGTTACATTTTTAAGTTGACCTTACTAGGTCAACACTAATATGAGTTGAAGCGCCTTGAAGAGACACACAATGGCGTCAAAATTATTGCCTTGTCAATAGGTAAAAAGCTATTCGTGAAAACTTTTTTTTAAAATAGCCTTTTTGACATTTGATGAGCTCTGGAGCCTAAACTATTGACCTGAGCTAAAATCTGAGGGCACCTTGGCCTTGGCGATTTAATTTTGCAAGAGCTTTCCATTGTTTTTTTTTCTGTTTGTTCGTAGCTATATTAGTTTCTGTGATATCTTGAGGAAAAAATATCCGAAGTACCTTCGAATGTGCTTGTCGAGAGCTTTCGAACGCCCTTTTCTGCGTCTTTCTAGCCCTTTTAGTTTTCGAGTTAGAGGGGGATCTAACCCCCCCCCCCCCCACCCTAGACCCCATTTTGCAAATGATAAATTAAATTGCTTAAAAACGGTTAAGATTGGGGGAAAATGACCTTAGTATTTTCGACATTTCAATAACGGCCAAAGATAATGGCTATCTCAGTTCAAAACCAATACAAAGGTGAAACATTCCCTTTAAGATAAGGAGCAGTCAGCAGAGTTTGTCATGTAGTGAAGTACTCTTTAATATTGTTTTAATGTATGTATTATCAACTAATGATACTAGGGTGGGTTTGAAAAGCTCCTGAACTCACACCCTCACACTCTAGAACATTGTTTGGACCCCTTTATTATTTAGTTGCTCCCAATTTGTTGTGCATCAGATGTGACTTTGACTCGTTAGAGGAAGAGTGGACTCAGCTTTGACTTGAGCAGCATCCAGGCGACTCAACTTTGTTTCGAGCGACTTTCATGCGGCTCAACTATGACTCAACTCAACCCCCCCCCCCCCTATTTTTCTTAAGCGACTCGACTCTGACTTAAGTTGAGTCGAGTCAGTTTTGAGTCAAATTTGACTCACTGACTCTGAGTCGAGCACAACCCTGCTGGTGACCTCAGATGACCTCAGCTGACCTTGTACTGATAAAAAGCATCTGGGTCATCAAGAATGGTGTTAAATATCATGATCCTTTAAATAATTGGTCAAATCTACCACATATCCTCTGAAAAGTAAGCATTTGAATATTTTCCCATTGACTTATAATGGGGAAGGTCATAAAATCGACCTGACCTAAGGTCACCGATATAATAAAATCTGAGACATGAATTATAGACACTTGGCCCTTTTTAACTGCTGTAAGTTTTAAATCATTTGGTTAAAGGGACACTCCCGCCTTAACAATAGTTTTGAGTTGAGATAGCCATGTTGTTGGATTTGCATTGAAATTGAGTAGGGTAGCAGTTAAAACAACCACTTAGGTCTAATCAAAAAGAAATTCGAGCTTGGTCTTGACAATTGTAACGAATAAACCCCACGTGTATTTCTATGGGGGTCTAAAGTCGATGACGTCACCTCTCTTTACCAAATGGTGATGATAGTCGACTTGTTTTAAGGTTAGACTTGGATATATTTGCGTGTTTAAAATGGTTTGGTAATTGGTTTGTTTTGTATTCAAAGCGCCAGAATTGTCTCGACATAATTGTGCCATAATTTGGTAGCGTAGAGGATTTCTGTATAGCTCTCTATAGCTCAATATGACGTCATCAACACAAATATTAAAACTTAACTTTTTATGAAATTGAGCACTGTTTGCGAGAAACAAATGTCATAATCGTGTTCGGCAGCAATTACTTCATATTTTGCACCACAAGCGGCGTACATTTGACAACTTTTGGGAAGGTGGGAGTGTCCCTTTAAGCCCTGTGGCTTTGGAACAAACATTTTTGGAGGAAAGGTCACTTGATGTCACCTGGTGATCTGACCTGAGAGGAACCGAGGCAAATTCACACTATGTGGATAATTGATGCCTGAACAGCTGCGCCAAATTTGGCGCGCTACGCGCCGCCGTTTTCCCGCTATTTTCGAGAGAAAGAAAAACATCAGGGCGAAGGTTTTACCATAACGGCTCATTTGTGTCACTAATGAGTGATTGTGCATCAGTAGGTAGTCTTTTTACGGTCAATTTAGTCGTAAGTGCACGTTTTTCAGCGATAGTGCATTCGATTTCGACAATACGGCACGGTTATTGGTGCACGGTTATTTGAAAACAATGCACCTATTTCGGCATGGAAAATACCCATTTCGGCATATCGGTCAATTGTGGCGGACGATCATTACATTTAGAACTTATTTCAATCTTTCGCGAAGCTCACTCAATTTCGGCAAGAATAAAACAAGTTAAGCAGTGTTCATACAATTTATCAAATGCTCAATGGGGTTCAGCAAAGGGAACGGAGTCCCGTTTCCCTGCCACCTGATCGTTGCCTATTGGCCGGGTTGTCCAATGTCCAGCGGCCGGGTTGCGTTCCTAACAATAGGATGGTGTGCGAGTCGTGAGGAAGAACTATCACGTTCGCCACTGCGATCAGTGGTCGCTACGAAAGCAGCATCGTCTACCAAGAGATGCAGCGTTTCGCAGATTGCATTCAAAGTACTAACACCTTCGTCGGAGAAAGCAAAAATAACCTTGTTGTTTATAACTTCGACAACAGTCTCTGAACCCAATTGAAAATGTGTTCAGTGTGCTGAAGTCACACGTCCAGCAGAGCCTGGCGGCTCAGCAGCAAGAGATCGAGAGTGTCAGCGGCGCAGGTAAGCACGTTGTTGGAGGTGTGGCGCCGCAGCTCACTCCTCGCATCACGGCATCACGGCGTCGAAATGGCCCTGCCTTCCGTGACTGGGACCAGGTTGCGGGGACCAGACTGGGACCAGGGGCATTACCGGTACTTCACGCTCCTGCGCGTCTGCCTGCATGTGCTGAATAAGGAACGATGTCCTAGCATTGTGATTGTCAATGCATATTTTAGGCACATTCACATTTAACAAGGTCGGTACAGCAGGAGTGTCAAGCATTGATTGGAATTATGCAATAATATTGTTTCTGAACGTTATGTTGGTGGCCCGCATAACCCACAACAAATGTTAGATGGATGAGGTTAGATGGATTTTTACATACTTAAAAAATATGTTGTTTTTTCCGGTAAAATGCAGTTAGCTTAGCCTGCAGCGGGAGTAAGCAAGGAAATATTGCATGCATAAGAGGTCAAAAAAGTAAATCCCGTGAGACTCTTCAGTTCTGTGGGAAGTTCAGGTGGCCGTCGCATCTCAATCTCTACTACGTCTAACCTAACTCTCCATTATCCCCTTCTGAAGATGCATGTTTAAATGATCAATACAAACCTGACTTAATAAATTTGAGCTGAAACATGATTTAACCTTTTTCCGATGTTATGCGGCATTATGTAAATCCTGACGGATTTGCATAATACTGCATGTAAGAACATTTCTCACCTCAATCACAATGCTATAACGGACGCCGTCGATACTACGATTACCTATATGCAGCAAACTAAACGAAAAAAACATAAATTTGGTGCTGAATTCACATGAACATTGACTAAATTGTTTGCACTCCGCCGAATACCGAATCATTTGACGAAATGCTGCACTATGCCGAAATGGCCGTACCATATGCCGAATACCATTTGCACTACCGCCGAAGTCGAACAGACTCAATTCAATTATGACCGCACTGATCCGAATAGCATGTAGGGGAGACCGGGGTCACTTAGCCGCCGGGGCGACTTGGCCGCCCGCATGTTTACGCTCTTTGACAACCCTGAATGAATGCATTTGAACCTGTCGCCATATCTCGGCGTTGGGAGTAACCGGAGCAAAAACAACAACATGACTGCTCCTATAGTTTTGTTCAAAACTGATGGAACTGGAATTTTCACCCAAAAACGTAACTTTTGCTTCCGTACGAAACTTTGTATGGTGTGTGTTTAAAACTTTGTTTGGTGTGTTATCCTGAGCCTTGTTCACGACCTCCTGCTGACGGGCTGCCCACGGCTTCCAAAAACGGTAACACACCAACCTACGTCATCGCCGGCGATTACTACTTGAACACAAATGCTGTCGATTCACGATACATATCTGGCGTACTTGCTACGATAAATTTTATCCTACAGCTAGGTAAGTAGCACAGCTTATGGTACCTAATACCAACATAAACAGTAAACTAAAATTATCGCAGACTTGCCCTATAGCCATCTTCACTTCTTCAAGCTTTTCGCTTGGAGATCGTTGGTTGTTTATCGACGCTTCACGTTTGGTAATTGCCGCGTGCGCCAATTTGTGTTATCTGCTGCCCGGTTGACGCGATTTTCCGGCAGCAGCGACAGCAGGAGGCAGCAGAGGTATGACGTCATACACCGTACTCCTCCCCACATCTCATTCCCTTCCCCCCCCCCTCTGGTCCACGCTGGTTGGTCGATACGTTTTGACAGCAGTAGGCAGCAGCAGTTAGCCCGTCAGCAGGCGTCGTGAACAAGGCTCTGGTTTTGTAAAAAAGTGATACTAATCGCTCTTACTCTGTGCACAGGTCTCTCATGCGCACCTACGTCAAGCGCATGGGCGGATCTAGCCGTTTTTTTTTGGGGGGGGGGGCAAATCCAGTGTCGTATTTCCAAAACGGGGATAGCAGGCCATCAGCGGTCAGCGAAAAGACCGGGAGGGGACTTCACGTCTGGGGGGGGGGGGGGGCAAAACATAGTTTGGCCACCCTTGAACAGTCTGGGGGGCATGGCCACGTTGCCCCCCCCCCCCCCCCTGGATCCGCCTTTGGTCAAGCGCGGCAATCGCGACGCGCACACACGTGACCAACTGCTGGCTGCGGTGGAGCGGGTGCGGAATAGCGCCTTCCTGAAAGTCGTCTGCCGATTTCGACATCCCCGTCTGGTCTATTCGACGACAGAAGAACGACGGCACCGTCTCAGGCAGCCGCGCTGCAAGAGTGTTCACAACATGCTCTCCTGCGGGGCGACCATACACCGGTCTGCTCACGTCCTTCGTCGCTGAAGCTGACTCGCCCGCAGTGGGGATTACCTACTGTCGAAGAGCAGGTCACCCCAACCGGTCTCGTGACGGCGCCGCCGACATTGCACGCGTATGCGGGATTGTGCAATGTGAGACAGGCGTGGCGTCTGGCGGCGGCACGTGGTGTGCCCGGCTGGGAGTAACGATACCGCGTCCACCATCCACGCCACACTACATCCCAACCCCCGGCTAATTGACCTCAACCCCCCGGCCAAGTCGCCCCGGCCCCGGGGTGACTTGGCCGGTTGAGTGACCCGTACAAATGTGTAAATGCTACTAAAACGAACTGTACTATTGTTGTATGCTTAAAGGGGCTATCCCACCTTAACATTATAATTGAGTTGAGATAGCCATTTTGATGGCTTGGCATTGCAATTAAGTATGGTAGCAGTTAAAACAACCACAATGATCTAATAAAAAAGATATTCGAGTTGGATTTTGACATCTGTAAAAAAATATGGCCCATGTGTATTTGAATAGGGCATCTAAACCGACAGCGTCGTGTCTCTTTACCCAACTGGTAATGATTTTCGACTTGTTTTAAGGTCAGCCTTGCAATATTTTCGTCTTCATTTCTCGATCCCTGGGTGGTTCGCAATCTAGATGCTAGCACTATCAGCTGGAGTTGATGAAGCAGTTGGCCGCCAGGGGCCGCTGGTGAGCCAGGGTGTTATGACGTCGCAAGCAAATGGTACCAGTTCACACCGGGTGGTTCGCTTTTTTTGCGCAATAGATGTCGACAAAAAAAATGTGCCATACATTTGGCAGCACAAAGGATTTCCTTGTTATTAAAAACAAATCATATGACGTCACCAACCCAACTTTCCGCTTAAAACTAAAAGTTGAATATCTTCCAAGATGAGCTTTTTTTCGGAAAAAAATTCACGAATATGTTCAGGTGACCTCGTCTGACATGTATACATACAATTAAGTGTGATTCGACAACTTTCAAAAAGGTGGGACAGTTCCTTTAATATACCGGAACAAGAAATACATTTGACACCTATTAGCATTGTGTTAGTGATCAAATGTGACCATGATTTTAAAATATATTGTTTTGAAAAAAGCGGACAAGTGACCCAGGTCTCCCCTTCTGCTTCCAAATATGAACGCACTATGTCGTATTGTCGAAATTGACTGCACTCTTACTGAAATACGTGCACTGTTCCACAACTGACCGTAAAAAGGTGTAGTAGGTACATGCCACATGGTACATCAAAAACTGTTTATGCAAAAGTGATGTATGTAACTAGTTGTATGCCTAAGAAACTGAGTGCATCTTTTCATTCATGGCTTCAAATGTTTGTATACCTAAATGTTGACAATCATTGAATGTGTTACCCTGATTGAACCTGCCTGTGTTGTCTGGTTTCAGCTGGCGTGACTGTGCTGCTCGTGTTTCGGTGCGCGTCTCAGCTCCAAACGATGTCGGCGGGTGCCCGGGTGCCGCGACTGGTGCTGGTGGGTCTAGGCGCGCTGGGTGGCGGCTCGGCCGTACTGCTGCTGCGGCCTGGACAGAAGCCAGACGCGGCCTCCGAGCCGACACGGTCAGCCGATACGCCGTCTCTGGTCTCCTACAGCGCGCCGCACCACTTCAGCGGAGGTATCGCGCAGCCCACCACCAAGTGGGACTTCAACTGGGACCAGCGCGCGCCCACATCGCTCGTCGAGCCGCCCAAGGGTGTCAGAGAGGAGGAGCTCAAGGAGCACGCGCCGTACCAGGAGTCGCTGAGCAAGGCCAAGGCGAAGGCCCGCCGCCACCTGATCCTGATCCGCCACGGCCAGTATCAGCTGGACGGCGCCACGGACGAACAGCGTGTGCTCACCGAGCTGGGCCGGCGGCAGGCGGCGCTCACCGGCGCCCAGCTGCGCAAACTCGGACTGCCCTACACGGCCATCATCCGCTCGAGCATGGCGCGCGCGCTGGAGACGTCTGACATCATCGACGGCGAGCTGGCGGAGTTGGCGCCGCCGGTTTCCACGTCTGACCTGCTGCGCGAGGGCGCGCCGATCCCTCCGGAGCCGCGGCTGCGGCACTGGCAGCCGGGACCGCGCCGCTTCTACGAGGACGGGCCGCGCATCGAGGCCGCGTTCCGGCGCTTCGTGCACCGGGCCGCGCCCGACCAGGAGCACGACTCGTACGAGATCGTCGTGTGTCACGCCAACGTGATCCGCTACTTCGTGTGCCGCGCGCTGCAGCTGCCGCCCGAGGCGTGGCTGCGCTTCAGTCTGCGACACGCCAGCCTGACTTGGCTCACAGTGCTGCCCAACGGTCGGGTCAAGCTGGATTTCATGGGCGACGCCGGCTTTATGCCGCCCGAGGCGATGACCACCACGTGACGTGGGCGGCGCCTTGTGTAGCCGCCAATCTGGAGCTGAGTGGTCCGGGTACGCCGCGCTGGGCCGTGGGACCGCGCGGCTGGCTCAGTGACACGTGACTTGCTGCCTTGTGGGACCACTGAGTCACGTGGTTGAAGAAGGAGCTGGTAGACTGAACCATGTGGTTGATCGCCAGCACGCCGTGGACAGCTGAACCACGTGGCGTGAAAGACGGACGTTTGCTACTGCCTAACTCACAGGGATAGTTGATCTGAAGTCGATTCGGATGACTCACAATCGTTGTGTAGCACTTCACTCAGTTTTGTCTGGGAAAGCTGTGGCGTTGGTCTTCTGGGCACTGATCTGATCCACTCAGATACTAATTCAATTTTGATCAGCCCGTTCTGCTATGAACTCTAAATCACGGTATAGTCGATCGTCGTTACATTTAAAAGTATTTGGAGTATGCCAATCGGCCAAGAAGTATTAACCACCCCGTAGATGGATATTCTTTTAGCATTCTAGAAGTTTTCGTTTTACATATCTTATGGTGGTATGTAATGTGTGACTGGCTAGTGATTTTGAAATAAATTGATGTGACGAATGAGTTCCTATGAGCTGATGCATTCAAAGCTGAAAAAGCATTCAAAACAAAGCAGCTTTGCTTTGAATCTTCGAGAGAGGTCTATTTTTTCGGTAACTTGGTAGCGAGCGTTTGCGACAGATTTTTGTCAGTGAAGCGACAAATATTGGGCTTTGGGGAAGTTTATACCGTTGTGGCAGGATCAGAATCCGGCCGAACCGAGCAAGAGAATGGACCCTGTTCGTTACACTTGGTTGTGCGTCCCATTCTTTGTGAGAAAAAAAAACAAAACTGGAAAGTTTTCATAAGAAAAATACTGGGGCGAAATTGTACATTTTTTTTCAGATTGAGGAAAATTGTCCCAAGCACAACAAAATAAATGATCACGCAACAAACAATATGCTTCATTGATTTCACCTACAATAGAACATAAGGTATGCTTGCAAGCAAACATATCGACGAACGGTTTTCGGTATCGTACAGACTTAACCCGCGAGTTACTGGGGTATATTCCATAACGCGACTTACTGGGGGGGGGGGGGGGCTATTTTTTGCCCCCCCCCCCCCTCGGATCTCCGGAATACTGGACCGATTGCAAAAATTAAGCGGCATTCGATAGCCCTGGAAAATTTGTTGGGGGAAACATAATATTGTTGACCTCGGGGTCACCGATGACGTCACAGGTCAGGTCAAGTACAAAATGTTTGACCGTGTTAAAAGGTCTCGATGGATGGAATTGTCGCGCAAAATTGCGATATTAAACGCATAAGCAGTCGATAAATCGATATGATTCGTGTCTCTGACACTTCTAAGTACCATTCTAAGCTCTTTATGACCTTGGGTCAGGTCAAGGTCATCCGAGGTCACGAGGTCAAACTGCATATTACGGTCATTAGGCGTTGTAGCACATGTTTATGGGTTTGTTTTTCGTCTAGAACGCGAAAAAATGACCTTAGCACATTGTTTGTTCCATATAAATAGAAGTAAAAAGCAAAAACGGAAATGCATTTTTTATGCATAGTAACACTGAGAGGCGGTCGATTTTTGTCATTTAACCCTATTTGTAACAGGCTCCTGGCTACCCCTATTTGTAACAAGGGGGGGGGGGAATCCGCCCCCCCCCCCCGGAGATCTCGAGATCTACCCGTCCGATTTTCAAAAATGAAACGGTGTTTGGTTCCCCTCAACACGATCTACATTTCTAAATAATAATACAAAATCTAAATTTTTGATAGGGGGCAAAAACCACAAATTTTAGTGGTATTTTTGATCCAACATAGCTTTCATGTTTATCGACCGATTTGAACACAATTAATACGAATCGATAGAGATTGAATTGGAAATTGAAATACGACAGTGGCGTTTGAAAATTCAAAAATCATAGGCGTGTGCAGGTCACTCAATATGGGGGTGAAGTAAATGCGTAATACAACCATTTTTTGATGTTTTTGTTGTTGTAATAAATTAAATGGTATGTGATTGGGACATTAGACAAAACAGTAAAAAATAATATTTTTTGCCATAGGCGGTACCAGGTTAGTGAAAAAGGGGGGTAAAATTGGGAAAAATATTAACCGCAGACAAGTTGCTACCCAGCACTATAAATATGTTACTAATCGTAGATAGTTCCTTTTTGCATGTTGTACTTCATCATAGGCGTATCCAGGATCCAAACTGGGGCGGCTTAATCCCTTTTGATAAGTATATTATCCGCTATTATGATACTAACTAGTCAACAGTGACTATTTCACTTACAACTTCAATTAACATTGCTTACCCCCCTTTTACCCTATCTGGACTCGCCTATTATCTTATAATCGTTCGTAGAGTAGCCTGTGGTGCGTGTTTCATCCGAAAACTACAATATGTTGTCATTGTACGCCCATGCGTCTTAGTTCCCTTGCAATAATATGACCCCCTTTCTTCCATTCCTGAGCGCGCCTCTGCAAAAATGACTTTATTCCCTTTTCTGGCCTCATATGTGCATATATCATTATAAGCTAACCGTCTATTGCGCCGTTATCGCTGGCATATCGTCATCACCAAGCCAGTCACCCCACTTCTCATGTGCCTGAACACGCCCCTGAAACTCTATATGTAATAAATTATGCAAATAATGGAAGCAGAAGCTATCTTTTACATCTTGATAACTATAAATGCCCCTTACATTGCTCTATTTGCTTCCCGCCAAGCATTGAATACTTCCTGGACCCCCCCCCCCCTTTCAAGCCCCTGAAACCGCCTCTGCCATGGAATTTTTATGATATTTTATTAACATCAACTAATTTTCACTTGTTGTAATCACCGTGAACCGATGTAACTCCTTCATATTTGAGGCAGTTAGGAAGAAACCGTGAAGATCGCATTTCCGTATTATCGCCAAATATCGCCTCCGAACCCACCCAAAACTGTACCCTGGAACCGCCTCTGTTCAGGTTAAGAACTCAAATTTTTGACTCCAAATGCGGTATTCAATTCTAGGAAAAGTCCCAAAATTTCATGGGCCTGCTCCCAGCCGTTCTGGAAATATCTGCGAAAAACATGAGGGGCGGAATCCGCCCCCCCCCCCCCCCCCTGTTACAAATAGGGTTAAAGGTCATAAGTCAGTCAATTTTGAAGATATCGACTTCAAATTTGGTACACATATTCACCGAATACGTCTTGATCACATATATTCCGTTTTTTTTAAACAAAATGTATTTGGATTTCTCAAAATTGTGAATTTTAAAACCTAAAAAATCTGAGATAGCAGTTTGCTAGCCCAGTCTATTGTCAGTAATTTGATTTGAGACAATTCAATTTATCTCTAACATTGTACCTTTGACAGCGTTTTCCGCAAACCTTTATTTTTCAACAAAAATCGAAGAACATGACGTCACTCTGACGTCATTCCTGGTTGACCTATCATAACCTCATCTTTTTCCTTTGGCCAGCATGTGTAGAATTGATGTGAGAGAAGGTACTGCAAGTTTGGAGACGATACTGGTGTTGGTTTAGGAGTCATTGCAAAATAACGGGAGGGGGTAAAAAATAGCCCCCGCAAGTCGCGGGTTAACACGGCCGGGGGCGGGGGGATTCCCGCACATCTTCCGTTTTTTTTTCCTGAACAGCGGGAAAACGTCAGCGCGCCGACAAATTTGGTTCAGCTGTTTGGGCATCAATTACGCACATAGTCTGATTTTGTTCACCTCAGGTCATATCAGGTCACGTCACCAGTCCAGGTCACGTGACCCCACCTCCAAAAAGTGTGCGGTCATACCACAGCCGCAGTTGTTAGCCGATCGGTTTCAAACTTCATATTTCATAAGGCCATAGATACATACATTTCATATATCTCGGATTTTTGTTATATGTGTGACCTTAGGTGACCTCCCTCCATTTTCGTGACCATCAATGGTCAATGGGGAGATATTCAAATGCTTCCTATTCCGATGATACGCATGATAGCTGCCCAATTCCTTCTGGATCATGTTATCATTTGACATTCATGATGACCCAGGTGCAATTTTTGTTCAGTGACTCCTACAGGGTCAGCCGAGGTCATCCGAGGTCATCAACACTGTTGTGTCTAACCCTCGACAGCATGACGATAGACAAGTGAAACCGTTACTAAAATGTTTGTCTCATCGAGACACGTCTCCCAATATGCAACTTGACCTACTTAGGTCACCACTTGACCTTGACCTGGGGTCAAATTTATATGTTGACCTAACCTGGTCAACATGAACATGATTTGAAGCGCCTTGAGACAAACACGATTGCGTCAAAACTATTGCCCTATCTTTATTAGGTAAAATGATATTTGCGAAAAACAGCTTCGAAAAAATAAATAATTGTTTATCTTTGATGACCTCTGGAGCCTAAACTATTGACCTGATATTAATTTTGAGTGCACCTTAGCGATTACATTTTTCACGAGCTTTCCATTGACGTTTTCTGTTTGTTCCTAGCTATCATAGTTCCTGAGATACCTGGAAGTTTCTGGAGCGAAGTCCTAAAACTGCTAAATCTGACCTTTGATGACCTCTGGTGACCTCAACATTGACCTGACAAAACAATACCGATAAACCTTCGATATAGCTTGTATCGAGCTATCTAATTCCGTTTTCCGCTTGTCGCTACGTTGTGTGGTTTTCGAGATCTTAGGGGGAGGGGGGGTCTGAAATCCCCCCGGCCGTTCGTGTTTGGCGCAGAACCGTGAAGCGGCCATTGTGTGCATGCCCATGGGGAGGAAATGTATTGTGGTGTCCATTGGGGCACCACAATACATTTCCCGCCGCTAGAGGCGCTGATGATCAACTGCTACCAAGCGGACGGCGTCTGTGCGTCAGAGTGTAGGGCGCATTGTTTACAGCGGAGTTTTGAAGTGGTTAGAGTGGTATAGATGTGTGCAAACTTATACGAAATGTTGGTGTCTATGAGTGTATTCGAAACCTAAAAGCATTTCTCGCTGAGGTCAATCGTTTGACCTAGGGAGGTCAAAGAGACCCCGCGAGGTCAAATATTGGGTACCGCATAACCTTGTCCCTAACGTACTTACCGAAGTCGTTTAAACGGCTAAATATTCCCACCAGCTTATAGACGGTGCAAAACGAGTGATCTGACCGCCCCTGGTCACCGGTTGACCTCAGGACTCAGGTCACACCATAAGTTGCCATTATGGCCTATGGGAGAATGACGGGGTACCGCATAATTTTCCCCAGAATCACTTAGAGAACCCATTCTACCACCATCGCCTTCCATTTAACTCACCGAATGTGCACAACGCAAGACTTGACCCCTCCATGTTACCGTGTGACCTCAGGTCACCTGGAGAGGCGCTAATATCCATTTAACGAGCCGTCCAAATGCGTCTTCGTTGTTTACGGGCCGATTGTGTTCAAACTTACACGACATATTGGTGTCTATAAGTGTATTCGAACCCTGGAAGTATTTCTCGCTGAGGTCAATCGTTTGACCTCAGGAGGTCAAAGAGTGCCCGCGAGATCAAATCTCGGGTACCGCATAACTTTGTCCCTAAAGTGCTTATCGAAGTCGTTTCAACGGCGAAATATCCACACTAGCCTATAGACGGTGTACGACGAGTGATCTGACTGCCCCTGGTCACCGGTTGACATCAGGTCACAAAATAAGTTACCATTATGACCTATGGGACTTGGGAGAATGACGGGGTCCTGCATAATATTGTTTTCTCTCTCCAAAAATCACTTAGAGAAACCATTCTACTACCATAGCCTTCCCTAAATTTAACCCAACGAAGGTAAGTTTGAACACAATCGGTCGGTAAACAACGAATACGTATTTGGACGGCACGTTAAATCGATATTAGCGACATTCCAGGTGACCTGAGGTCAAACGGTGACCTGGATAGGTCAAGTCTTGCGAGGTGCACCTTCGGTGGGTTAAAGGGAAGGCGATGGTAGTAGGATGGATTATCTAAGTGATTTTGGGGAAATTTTTGCGGTACCTATCATTCTCCCATAGGCTATAATGACAACTTATATTGTGACCTGAGGTCAATCGGTGACCAGGGGCGGTCAGATCACTCGTTGTGCACTGTCGTGAGGTGTTGGGCTGGTGTGAATATTTATCCGTTGAAACGACTTCGATAAGTACTTTAGGGAAAAAGTTATGCGGTACCCGAGATTTGACCTCGCGATCACTCTTTGACCTCCCGAGGTCAAACGATTGACCTCAGCGATAAATGCTTGCAGGGTTCGAACTTCGAATACACCCATAGACACCAACATTTCGTATAAGTTTGAACATGGCCGGTAAACAACGAATACGTATTTCACGGCTCTTAAAGGGAAATAATGACCTTTTCCCGCAAAAATGGAGTTAGCACTTGCAATCGCCTGACGAGACCAAAATATATTGTAAATTCATCACATTTTACATGAAAATTTTCCTACCGAAAGATATTTCAAGTTATAGTTGATAAGCGTTCCACACTTTTAACGATCGGTACTTGCAAGTACTTTTGGTCCTCATCAGACTGCGGGCTTTTCCCGTATTGCTTTTTTACGCAATGGAGTGGAAAATATATTGTGCGTTCTGCTTGTTGTGATTATATGCCCGGCGATCTTCTAAAACTAACAGCGATTGGAAAAAGTGGCAATAAAATCGGAAGCTCATCGATGCACATCGACGGCGACCTATTTAGCGTCGGCGATTTGTTTACAAAGTCATTGTCATGCTTCTCGGCGCACTTAACCATTATGGCGAGTTGTTCTTGATTAGTATACCCAAGTCCCGTATCAGGCTTTGTTAATGACGTCACTGGTGCCATTCTTGTGTAGCATTGCAAAATATATATGATTTTGAGTTGAAAGCTAATTAAAGACTTATTCAAATTATTGTTTTAAAGTTCAAATTTTCTTGTTAATCATTATTGAAGGTATTTTATCACTGTATTTCATAGTAGTTGACACTTCAGAAACTTATGACATAATAATATTGTATCCAATATGCATTTCCCTCGCCTTTTGCTATTGCGGCGCAGTGCCGAGTGCTTTGCGAATACTTGCTTGCCTGGGGTTCAAATCATTCCGCCCTTATTTAATTCGAGTTGGTATAGTTTGCATGTTGTTGTTATTCATGACTTATACTGATAGTCAATCATGCATCACGGATGCTTCACGGATTGCTTCACGCCTCACGGATCAGTTTAATCGGAAACGTCACAGAGCCCAGAGGCGTAACGTTTTGAAAATCATTGGGGTTGCACTTAGTTGTTAAGAGCCCATTTGTAACACATCGCGTCATAGGCGTAATGTTAAATTCCCAAATTAGTGGGGTTGTAGCTACAACCCCAATTTACATTAAAGTTCCACCCATGACAGAGCCTCCAAAAATGCCGCACTCGATGTAAACAATGGTAGGGAAGGACGAATGTGTCAATGACCTTCATGAAATACACAAGGTACTTGTTTTGTATTTTTTTCCAAACTTACAACTTTGAATTTGGGAATAATTTTATTTAATTCTTAAATTTAAATAAAATAACTTTAAGCCATAACGGTAGCCTAAGAAATTGTTGCTAACAAAATAAAAAGGTCATTATTTCGAAGGGTGACCTTAAAACAAGTCGACTATCATTACCAGTTGGGTAAAGAGAGACGACGCTGTCGGTTTAGAGGCCCTATTAAAATACACATGGGCCTCATTTTTAACAGATGTCAAAATCAAACACGAATATCTTTTTGATTATATATTTGTGGTTGTTTTAACTGCTACCATACTTAATTTCAATGCCAAGCCATCAAAATGGCTTCTCAACTCAAATTTAATGTTAAGGTGGGATAGTCCCTTTAAAGGAAATAGTTCACCTTCAACATTAGTTTTAAACTGAGATAGCAGTTGTGTAGCCCGTGTTGGGAAACCCCTATCTGCAAGTTGTCTTGACCGAAAAGACTCCAGCTGAATATATTTGAGTTTTTGGCGAAGGAATGCGGTGCTGGCGAAAGAATGTTGTACTGGTTCTAACCCGGGCAGAGGCTATACCATCAGCCAATCAGCTTGCAGCTGGTGCTAGTAAGCGAATCGCCGGCCGCCGGTTGGCACATCTCCAATGCGAGTCTATCTTTACGCGACTACTTTCGAATCTGATTGGCTGAACCATTTTTTAACATTCGCGTGACGTCAGGACTCTGACTCAGAGAGTATGCATATAGTTTTGATAAACAATACAAATTTACGGCCTTCTGTCCTGAATCGGCGTGATATAAGGCCATTTTTGACAATATCAAAATAAATTGTATTAAACAATGTAATCAAATCGTGTTGGGTAAAAAATTTCCTAGGTGAACTATTTCCTTTACAGGGATTATACGGGTTTCCGTCCTGAAAGTAAATGCACTCTTTTGCAGTTGTATGAGCTTTACACACGTTTAAGACATATAACAGCGACCTCAATGCTCATTTAGTCCATTATTTCAGCAATTATCAGCGTTAAAACTTGGACGTTTTTTCAAGACTAGTATCAGCTAACGAGTACTTGATCGGCACTACTGTCCACCACTTTTATCTTCAGATCAATTTTAGAGTTTTGAATTATCTGCAAGTCCTACATTGGATCACAAAATGATTATGCAATTCAAAACTGACAGGACTTTGTATTACTACACACTGTTCGTTGAGGTTGTTTGTTTTTGTGGTTTTCTTTTCTCTGGCCTTTAGCGTTGAGAATTTGGTGGTGGCGTATTATTTTTTTTGGCATGAAAATTCATGAAAAATATAGAATTTTATGGGAAAACTGGGTAACTGCTGCTGTCGTTGGAACAAAACAAGTTTATTTTCTTTCAAATATTGCTTATTTTACCGGAAATATGCCATAAGTGAGATGTTTTTATTAGCATAAAAGAGATGACTGGCTCTGCCTCAGCCGGTCCTGCAGAAAATACGCGGTGGCATCACCGCGCACTTTGGAATGTCCTTACGTGCAGAAGAGGTCATTTCCAGAAAAATGTATCTACCGTGGGACTTCTACCACCTTTACAAGTACGTTTTACTATGTAACTCAATTATTCTGGGGGAAAACCCGTATAATCCCTTTAAAGGGACTATCCCACCTTAAAGGAAATAGTTCACCTTCGGATTTTTTTCTCTTCAGAACACGATTTTATTATATTTTTAATACAGTTTCTTTTTTTCTTTTCAAAAATGGTCCTACATCGCGCCAATTCAGGACAAAAGGTCGTAAATTATTAATGTTATGGTGTGCGTTATTGGTCTGCGCATGCTCCATGCAGTGCTGGCACTCTCAGACGGTACGGTATATCATATATGCGCCGCATTCCTTCGCCAAAAAGTCAAATATCTTCGGCTGGAGTCTTTTCAGCCAAGAAAGTTGCAGATAAGGATTTCTCAACACGGGCTACAAAACTGTTATTTCAGTTCAAAATCCCATGTTCAAGGTGAACTATTTCCTTTAAAGGAAATAGTTCACCTGCGGAAAATTTTCAGAACTCGATTTTATTATATTTTTTTTTCAATACAGTTTCTTTTTTCTTTTCAAAAATGGTCCTACATCGCGCCAATTCAGGACAGAAGGTCGTAAATTATTAATGTTATGGTGTGCGTTATTGGTCTGCACATGCTCCATGCAGTGCTGGCGCTCTCAGCCGGTACGGTATATCATATATGCGCCGCATTCCTTCGCCAAAAAGTCAAATATCTTCAGCTGGAGAGTCTTTTCAGCCAAGAAAAGTTGCAGCTAAGGGTTTCTCAACACGGGCTACAAAACTGCTATTTTAGTTCAAAATCCCATGTTGAAGGTGAACTATTTCCTATAAAGGAAATAGTTCACCTTCAACATTAGTTTTAAACTGAGATAGCAAGGGTTTGGTAAGTGAGTCCGCAGCTGCAAGGAGGCATAGATTTTCGAAGTGCCCATTCAACAACGTTGCACAGATTGATACAACAGCGCCAGATGTGTCGCTTTCCAATAGTGCAGGGAAAGTGTCGGTCATTTATTTTCCCAAATTTCCAACATTGAATTAGGGAATCATTTTATTTCATTCTTAAATTTATATCACATCATTTTAATACCATAACGGTAGCCAAATACATAGTTGCTAACAAAATCAAAAGGTGAGGATTTCCCTTTAAATGGATATTAGCGTCTTTCCAGGTGACCTGAGGTCAAACGTTGACCTGGGCCCAGGGGCGCAGCCAGGGGGGGGGGGGCAATTGCCCCTCCCCCTTACGGGTCACAGGGGGCCCCGCCGAGATTGGTCCAGATACAGCGGTGTCGATTTTTCAAAACGGTTGTGGGGGGGGGGGGGCGAACACACTGGCGGATCCAGCCTCTCTCCGTGGGAAGGGCATGTTTGTGTGGCTAAAAGTACCCCCCATTTTGTTTCCTCTGCAGATTTAGGTCGGTCACCTTATTTTGGTATTCGAGCTTAAGAAATTATTGTTTTCAAATTAAAGGAAATAGTTCACCTTCAACATGGGTTTTTTAACTGAAATAGCAGTTTTGTAGCCCGTGTTGAGAAATCCTTATCTGGAACTTTTCTTGGCTGAAAAGACTCTCCAGCCGAAGATATTTTACTTTTTGGCGAAGGAATGCGGCGCATATATGATATACCGTACCGTCTGAACTGTGCCAGCACTGCATGGAGCATGCGCAGACCAATAGCGCACACCATAAAATTAATAATTTACAACCTTCTTTCCTGAATTGGCGCGATGTAGGACCATTTTTGAAAATGAAAAAGAAACTGTATTAAAAATATAACAAAATAGTGTTCTGAAGAAAAAAATCCGAAGGTGAACTATTTCCTTTAACAAAAGAATATTTTATGGATTTTTCCCCGAAAAAAAAATCAATTGGTTTTTATTTTTGGGGCCAAAAAAACTTCCTGAATCGAGATAGCCATTTTGAAGATGTCATTTAATTTCTTTTAAAGGGAAATAATGACCTTTTTCCACTAAAATGGAGTTAGCACTTGAAATCGCCAGACGAGATCAAAATATATTGTAAATTCATCACATTTTGCATGAAAACTTTCCTACCGAAAGATATTTCAAGTTAAAGTTGATAAGCGTTCCACACTTTTAACGACCGGTACTTGCACTATTTCTGACCTTTTGTCAAGTACTTTTGGTCCTCATCAAACTGCGGGCTTTTCCCGTATTATTTGTTTACGCAATGGAGTGGAGAATATATTGTGCGTTCTGCTTGTTGTGATTATATGCCCGGCGATCTTCTAAAACTAACGGCGATTGGAAAAAGTGGCAATAAAATCGGAAGCTCATCGATGCACATCAACGCGGCATAGTTAGTGGTTGCGACCCTCAATTTTTGCAATTCGATTCATTTGTTTTCAACATTAGGAGTTGTGTATAGTTTGTCTGTGGCTGTATATAACACTATGCTTTATTTTATCATGAAAAATAATAATTTTTCCCAAAAAAACTAACGAACAATAACACAAAACTGGCAATTAAATCAGAAGCTCATCGATGCACATCGACGGCGACCTGTTTAGCGTCGGCGATTTGTTTACAAAGTCATTGTCATGCTTCTCGGCGCACTTAACCATCTCGGCGCACTTGGCGAGTTGTTCCTGATTAGTATACCCAAGTCCCGTAGCAGGCTTTGTTAATGACGTCATTGGTGTCATTCTTGTGTAGCATTGCAAAATATATCTGATTTCGAGTTGAAAGCTAATTAAAGACTTATTCAAATGATTGTTTTTAAGGTTGAATTTTCTTGTTAATCATTATTAAAGGTATTTTATCACTGTATTTCATAGTAGTTGACACTTCAGAAACTTGTGACGTAATAATATTGTATCCAATATGCATTTCCCTCACCTTTTGCCATTGTGGCGCAGTGCCGAGTGCTTTGCGAATACTAGCTTGCCTGGGGTTCAATTCATTCCGCTCTTATTTTATTCGAGTTGGTATGGTTTGCATGTTGTTGTTATTCATGACTTATACTGATAGTCAGTCATGCATCACGGATGCTTCACGGATTGCTTCACGGATCAGAGCGCTGCTCGAACGCACGCTAGTAGCGCTTTCGTTCTCCATGGCAACCAGGCGTGAGCCAATGCAAAGCCAGAACGTATTCCCTTTCTGGCTTTTGATTGGCTGACGCCTGGTTGCCATGGAGAACGAAAGCGCTACTAGCGGGTGTCCGAGCAGCGCTCAGTTTGATCGGAAATGTCACAGAGGCTCCACAAATGCCGCACTCGATGTTAACAATGGTAGGGAAGGACGAATTTGTCAATGACCTTCATGATGTACACAAGGTACTTGTTTTGTATTTCTTCCAAACTTACAACTTTGAATTTGGGAATAATTTTATTTAATTCTTAAATTTAAATAAAATAATTTTAAAAATATAACGGGAGCCTAAGAAATTGTTGCTAACAAAATCAAAAGGTCATTATTTCCCTTTAACGTTTTTTTTTGCAATTTGCTTCAAAACTATTTTTTACGATTGTTCAAACATTTATCATTTTTCCACCAAAAATGGCATGACATGACGTCAACGTCGTTATCTCCAAAGATCCTACATTAATTTCATTGGAATTTGGTGAGAAGACGTAGAATTGATGCAGCATAAGGTACTGAAAGTTTGACGTTGATATCTATCATAGTTTTCAAGTTCTTGAGAAAATCCAGGAGGGGCAGATTCTGCCCACCCCCCAGCGGGGCGCGGGTTAAAGGAAATAGTTCACCTTGGAAATCTTTTACCAAACACGATTTTATATTTTTTAATACAATTTCCTTTTATATTGTCAAAAATGGCCTTAAATCGCGCCGATTCAGGACAGAAGGCCGTACATTTGTATTGTTTATAAAAACTATATGCATACTCTCTGAGTCAGAGTCCTGTCGTCACGCGAATGTAAACAATGGTTCAGCCAATCAGATTCGAAAGTAAGGATAGACTCGCATTGGAAATGTGCCAACCGGCGGCCGGCGGTTCGCTTGCTAGCACCAGCTGCAAGCTGAGTGGCTGATGGTATAGCCTCTGCCCGGGCTAGAACCAGTACAACATTCTTTCGCCAGCACCGCATTCCTTCGCCAAAAAATCAAATATATTCGGCTGGAAAGTCTTTTCAGTCAAGAAAACTTGCAGATAGGGGTTTCCCAACATGGGCTACAAAATTGCTATCTCAGTTTAAACCAATGTTGAAGGTGAACTATTTCCTTTAAGTGTCACCGGGGCTGCTTCAATTGCATCAGGTGCGCTGCTTTGTCTATCATTGAAAGGAAGGGTTACCTACAAACTTCAAATTCAATCACTCAAGAAAAAAAAACTTCCGTTGTTATGAAGTTTTCTCCTAAGGTCAATTGTTTTTCACTTTCAGTGCAGGGAACGCGCGGGGGGCATGGTATAGCCTCTGCCCGGGCTAGAACCAGTACAACATTCTTTCGCCAGCACCGCATTCCTTCGCCAAAAAATCAAATATATTCGGCTGGAAAGTCTTACATTTCCAGCCGAATATATTTAATATACTTCCGAAATATACTTATAATATACTTCAATATACTTCCGAAAGTAGTATATATATTGAATGCCCAACCCAGATTTCTGTGGGGGGAATTTGCCCTTGATCTCTCCCCCCTGGATTCGCCAGTGCCAGAAATTACCGCCAAGGAGACCTCTGCCAGACACTTAATTAAATTTATTTTCCCATTTTCCAAATTTGTATAAGGAATTGCAAAAGTTGTGTCATGCCGCGAAGCGGCGCCAAATTTTCCGGTTTTTGACTGTGGATAGCTGGATTTTGACTGCTGCGAAGACAATTTTACGATTTTACAATAAATTGGGAACGCGCGGGGTGGGGGTGGGGGGGAGGGGCATACTTGTATTGAATGCCCCCCCCCCTCCCAGATTCCTGTGGGGGGGGGGCTTGCCCCTTATGCCCCTCTCCCCCTGAATCCGCCAGTGGCCGGACAGGGACGGATCCAAGGGGAGCCTATCAGCGCCAATGGCTTTACCGAAACCACCAAAATCGACTGAAAATGCACACATTTTAAAGAAATTCTAGGCAACTTGTACAAAGGACAGTATTTGTAATCAATTCATACTGCCAAAACAGACGAAATCTCATGAGTTTTGGAAGTCGGACGCATAGGCGGCGCCACCTTCCGAAAGTAGGTGGGGACGGAAACACTTTGAAGTCGATTCTTTCCATGCAACGCCCATAGGCGTAATGTTAGAATCCGAAAATGTTACTGGGGACTGATCCCTATAAGTGACACCAGTGGTGGGTACGCCCCTGGTCGGACGGCCCCTCAAACCAACGTTTTGGCCCGGTCTGCATCCGCCAGAAGGTCCGAGTCCTTACTTGGAACCCTTACTTAGTAAAACGACAAAGTTAACCAGCCATTGACTGCGGGGGGAGGGGGGGAGGGGAAATATCTACCGCTGACGAATTTTCGTAATCGCTCAAAAATCAATAACGATATCAACGTGAAACTTTGGGTACCTTCTCCTTCACTAATTGTACGTCTTCTGGGCATAAATGAAGCATTTTTGTCGAGAAATAAATCGAGATATAACGAATTTAGTGACGTCACTACAAACGAGTTTGGCGAAGAAAAAAAAACAGCTAAACTTTAAGAGATCATACAATGTCTATATTTTGAGCAAAATGCAATACAGAGACGGCAGCAAATAGCAAATTGCAAGGCCTACAAAATAGGTGTTCGAATTTGTGAAAACTTTGGTTTTTGAACCCTAAAAAACATTTAAAAGAAATAGATTAAAACAACTATTTCTTCGGAAAAATGCCCTCAAAATCAAATCTTGCAAATATGTTAAAAATTCAACGGATTTCGCATCTGTATACATAAGGTGATTTATAACAAACTTGTCTTAGTAAAAGCTGCGTAGACTTCCTTTTGAAATAGGAAACGTGTCGATTTGTTGCATATTTCAGGCGGTTTGGGAGGCTTGGCCGCTTTGCCCCTCTTGGATCCGCCAGCGGCCAAAAACATTGGGGGGGGGGGGGGGGGGGCGAGCGGGTACCATTGGGGGCCGAGGGTACCATTGGGGGGGGGGCGAACTCAACATTAGGGAGGCCGAGGGCTACCCCAAAAGTATATAAATTGATACCTATGCCCAGATACCATTTGCATTAGCTAAATGGCCAAAGGTGGTAAAAGTGCTATGAGTGGCCCCGACCAAAGTTGCACATACAAAAATGACCTCAGCTCAGCTGGGGTCATTTTTTTTACTTCACATGAATACCCTAACACCTGGCTGCACGCTCACATCATCCCTATATTTTAACCCGCGCCGGGGGGGGGGGGGGGGGGGCGTGTTTAGACACCTCCCTCAGGTTTTTCGCGGATATCGGGAAAACGGCGGCGCACAGCGCCGCCGTTTTTGGCACAGCTGTCTGGGCATCAATGTTCCACATTATGTTAAAAAAATACCTCGGGTCATCTCAGGTCAGGTCACCAGACCAGTTACGTGACCCCACCTCCAAAAGAACTTGTGGTCGTACCACAGTCACCGTTTGTGGATGATCGGTTTTACACTTACATGATTTCATAAGGTCATATACATCTACAATTCGTTGGTCTTGGATCTTTTTATATCAGCGACCTAAGGTCGGGTCAATTTCGTGACCTCCCCATTATAAGTCAATGGGGAAATATTCAAATGCTTCCTATTCCAAGGATACGCAAGATAGCAATCTAATTCCTTTTGGATCATGTTACTATAGGCCATTCTTGATGACCTAGGTGCCATTTTTGTTCAGTAACCCCTACAGGGTCATCCGAGGTCATCCAAGGTCACCAACAGTTGTATGGCAATAACTCTTGACATAATGATGATAGAGAAGTGAAACAGAAACCAATGTGTTTGTCTCGTCACGGCACGTCATGTCATATGCAACATGACCTACTTGGGTCACCACTTGACCTTGACCTGAGGTCACATTTTTAAGTTGACATTAATATGACTCGAAGCGCCTTGACGAGACAAACACGATGGAGTCAAAATTATTGCCTTGTCTTTATTAGGTAAAAATATATTCGTGTAAACTGTTTTGTAAAAAAACAGCCTTTTAACATTTGATGAGCTCTGGAGCCTATACTATTGACCTGAGCTAAAATATAAGGACACTTTAACGATTGCATTTTTGAGCTTTCCATTGCTTTTTTTTTCGTTTCTTCCTAGCTATCATAGCTCATGTGATATTTGGGAGTTTCTGGAGCGAAGTCCTAAAACTGGAAAATCTGACATTTGATGACCTCTGGTGACGTCAATATTAACTTGAGGAAAATATATATGAGTACTTTCGAATGTGCTTGTCGAGAGCTTTCGAACGCCCTTTTCCGCGTCTTTCTAGGTCTTTTAGTTTTCGAGTTAGAGGGGGTCTACCCCCCGGCACGGCGAAGGTGGCGCCGAGCACCGGCACGGCGCGGGTTAAAACTAAACAAAGATCTATAGCTAATTATTGGGCGATATTCGCTTATGCACACCTTTATATAGGTAAATTGAATATTTTATTATAATTCTACATGTCTAATTTAATCAGAACTGCACTCAAAACAGGGACATTCTCCGTGCTTACCTAACAATAATAATTTATATCACCCGCCAATCGCCTCCGCCGACCGCCCGCAACGACTCCGCCATTACAACTGAAATGGACAGAGGTGGAGATATCACCAGTGACAGAGGTGGAGATATCCCCAGTGACAGAGGTGGATATATACCCAGTGACAGAGGTGGATATATCACCAGTGACAGGTGGAGATATCCCCAGTGACAGAGGTGGAGATATCCCCAGTGACAGAGGTGGGGATCACCAGTCCCAGTGATCCCCAGTGGCAGAAGAGGGGGGGGGGGGGGGGTATCCCCAGTGACAGAGGTGGGGATCTCCAGTGACAGAGGTGGTGATCCCCAGTGGCAGAGGTGGGGATCCCCAGTCCCACTGATCCCCAGTGACAGAGGTTGATATATCCCAGTGACAGAGGTGGAGATATCCCCAGTGGCATAGGTGGGGATCCCCCGTCCCACTGATCCCAGTGACATAGGTGGATATATCCCCAGTGACAGAAGTGGATATATCCCCAGTGACAGAGATGGGGATCCCCGGTCCCACTGATCCCCAGTTACAGAGGTGGACATATCCCCAGTGACAGAGGTGGAGATATCCACAGTGACAGCGGTGGAGATATCCCCAGTGACAGAAGTGGAGATATCCCCAGTGACAGATGTGGAGATATCCCCAGTGACAGAGGTGGGGATCTCCAGTGACAGAGGTGGGGATCCCCAGTGGCAGAGGTGGGGATCCCCAGTCCCACTGATCCCCAGTGACAGAGGTGGAGATATCCCCAGTGACAGAGGTGGAGATATCCCCAGTGACATAGCTGGGGATATCCCCTGTGACAGAGGTGGAGATATCCCCGGTGACAGATGTGTAGATATCCCCAGTGACATAGGTGGGACATCCCCAGTTACAGAGGTGGAGATATCCCCAGTGACAGAGGTGGGATATTCCCAGTGACATAGGTGGGGATCCACAGTCCCAGTGATCCCCAGTGACAGGTTGAGATATCCTCAGTGACGGAGGTGGGGATCCCCAGTGACAGAGGTGGAGATATCCCCAGTGACAGAGGTGGAGATATCCCCAGTGACAGGTGGGGATCCCCATTCCCAGTGATTCCCAGTGACAGGTGGATATATCCCCAGTGACGGAGGTGGGGATCCCCAGTCTCACTGATCACCAGTGACAGAGGTGGAGATATCCCCAGTGACAGAGCCGGATATATCCACCGTGACAGAGGTGGAGATATCCCCAGTGACAGAGGTGGAGATATCCCCAGAGACAGGTGTGTAGATATCCCCAGTGAGATAGGTGGAGATATCCCCAGTGACAGAGGTGGGGATCCCCAGTGACAGAGGTGGAGATATCCCCAGTGACAGCGGCGGATATATCCCCAGTGACAGTGTGGAGATATCCCCAGTGACAGAGGTGGGGATCCCCAGTCCCAGTGATCCTCAGTGACAGAGGTGGAGATATCTCCAGGTACAGAGGTGGAGATCTCCCAAGTGACAGAGGTGGAGATATCCCCAGTGACAGAGGTGGAAATATCCCCAGTGACAGAGGTGGAGATACCCCAGCGACAGAGGTGTGGATCCCCAGTCCCAGTGATCCCCAGTGACAGAGGTGGAGATATCCCCAGTGACTGAGGTGGAAATATCCCCAGTGACAGAGGTGGAGATATCCCCAGTGGCAGAGGTGGAAATCCCCAGTCCCATTGATCCCCAGTACCAGAGGTGGAGATATTCCCAGTGACAGAGGTGGGTATATCCCCAGTGACAGATGTGGATATATCCCCGGTGACAGAGGTGGGGATCCCCAATCCCACTGATCCCCAGTGACAGAGGTGGAGATATCCCCAGTGACAGAGGTGGAGATATACCCAGTGACAGAGGTGGATATATCACCAGTGACAGGTGGAGATATCCCCAGTGACAGAGGTGGAGATATCCCCAGTGACAGAGGTGGGGATCCCCAGTCCCAGTGATCCCCAGTGGCAGAAGAGGGGGGGGGGGGGGGGGGGTATCCCCAGTGACAGAGGTGGGGATCTCCAGTGACAGAGGTGGGGATCCCCAGTGGCAGAGGTGGGGATCCCCAGTCCCACTGATCCCCAGTGACAGAGGTTGAGATATCCCAGTGACAGAGGTGGATATATCCCCAGTGACATAGGTGGGGATCCCCCGTCCCACTGATCCCAGTGACAGAGGTGGAGATATCCCCAGTGACAGAAGTGGATATATCCCCAGTGACAGAGATGGGGATCCCCGGTCCCACTGATCCCCAGTGACAGAGGTGGACATATCCCCAGTGACAGAGGTGGATATATCCCCAGTGACAGCGGTGGAGATATCCCCAGTGACAGATGTGGAGATATCCCCAGTGACGGATGTGGAGATATCCCCAGTGACAGAGGTGGGGATCTCCAGTGACAGAAGTGGGGATCCCCAGTGGCAGAGGTAGGGATCCCCAGTCCCACTGATCCCCAGTGACAGAGGTTGAGATATCCCAGTGACAGAGGTGGAGATATCCCCAGTGACATAGGTGGGGATCCCCCGTCCCACTGATCCCAGTGACAGAGGTGGAGATATCCCCAGTGACAGAAGTGGATATATCCCCAGTGACAGAGATGGGGATCCCCGGTCCCACTGATCCCCAGTGACAGATGTGGACATATCCCCAGTGACAGAGGTGGAGATATCCCCAGTGACCGAGGTGGATATATCCCAGTGACAGAGGTGGAGATATCCCCAGTGACAGATGTGGAGATATCCCCAGTGACAGAGGTGGGGATCCCCAGTCCCAGTGATTCCCAGTAACAGAGGTGGAAATATCCCCAGTGACAGAGGTGGAGATATCCCCAGTGACAGACGAGGAGATATCCCCAGTGACAGAGGTGGGGATCCCCAGTCCCACTGATTCCCATTAACAGATGTGGAAATATACCCAGTGACAGAGGTGGAGATATCCCCAGTGACAGATGTTGAGATATCCCCAGTGACAGAGGTGGGTATATCCCCGATGACAGAGATGGATATATCTGCAGTGACAGAGGTGGAGATATCCCCAGTGACAGAGGTGAGGACTGGGGATCCCCTGTCTCACTGGCCCCCAGTGACAGAGGTGGAGATATCCCCAGGAACAGAGATGGAGATATCCCCAGTGATAGAGGTGGATATATCCCCAGTGACAGAGGTGGAGATATCCCAGTGACCGAGGTGGGGATCCCCAGTCCCAGTGATCCCTGTTGCACCCCTGACCGTGCGCCTGAGCGCGCCCCTGTGACCCCGGTCCGGTCCGAGCGAGGTCGGCCGGCCGGGGTCAGTCTGTACCGTTGGCTGGTCGCCAATACACGTAACATGGCGCGGTCGCGTGAGCTCAGTGAACCGTTCGCGTGAACCAGAGGTCCGATCAGTGGCGAGCAACACAGTGAACATTTGAACAGTGACAATGGCTGTGGCGGATTCAACGGTGGACCAGCTCAGTGCCCTGCTGTCCCAGCAGCTGCAGGCGATGGCGGAGGAGCGTCAGGACGCCCGAGATCGTGACGCCCGACTCACGCAGCGACTTCTGCAGCTGACGCCGGCCACCACACAGCAGGAAGCACCACTCAGCCGCCCAGCCAGCCGACTGCCGTCAGCGGCGACGCCGGCGCCCCGTCTCTTCTCCGGGGCATCGCTTCGCGAGTTCTCGGCATGGAAAGATAAGTACGAGGGGTACTGTCTGCTGACCGGCATGAACGCTATGCCGCCAGATGAGAAGAAAGCAGCACTGTTCGCCCTGTTGGACGATGAATGGCTCAAAATCGTGAAGTATAGCTTGAACATTGATGTTGGCAACAACGCAATCACCACTGATGAGATTGTAGCAGAAATGGAGAAACACCTTCGGAAACAACGTAACGTCATTCTGGATAGAAGAGAGTTTTATACGCGGTCACAAGAACACGGCGAGTCTTTCAATGACTTCATGATCGCTGTGAAGGAGATCTATCAATTTTTCGATTTTTGTACCCAATGTCAAGACGAACAAATCCGTGACAAAATCGTTACAGGGATCCGTGATAGCGCTACACTCGAGGAGTTATTGGCTACGGAAGCTCTCACACTGGCTCGAACTGTCAGAATATGTCAGGCACGCGAGAACGCACAGAGTGGGCGTGAAACGCTGCACGGCCCGTACCACGGTCTCGAGCCGCCGGGTCCGGCGGCCATCGCCCGTGTGTCCCCTCGGCAGCGCGGTAGTGGCCGGCCAGGCCGGCTGGCCACTGGCCGGCGGTGCGCCTTCTGTGGGGGCCCATGGCACATTCGTCTGAGGGACTGTCCCGCTCGAAACAGCGTATGTGAGCTCTGCTCAAAACGCGGTCATCTGGCGGTGGTATGCAGAGCCGACCGCTCAGATCAGCCCCGGGTGTCCGACCCGGTCCGCCCTGGCAGCATGCCAGCCGGCGGCTCTGGTCAGGATTACAGATACCATAGGCGGTCCCAGGGAGATCACCTGCGGGGTATCGTGGTTGCTGACGTCACCACCCGGGACAGCGAGTCACACAAAGCCCCTGAAATACAGATCCCTGTCAGGCACCGCAACGGTAGCGGCGTGCTATCGTGGATACCAGACACCGGCGCAGAATCGACCGTGATCGGGCCGGACCTGGTCGAGGCAGTCGGTGGAAACCTACAAAATCTGGCACCAACTAACCACACGCTCTTCTCGGCAGATGGCACGGAGCTCCAGTGCCTGGGCACTATACAGGCAGTGCTCCGCCTCGGCCCCAGCGAGGTCAGGACACCGATCTTCGTGGTTGACGGTGTCCGTTCTGCTCTCCTCTCCTGGTTTCATGCGAGAGATCTGGGCATACTACCCGCCTGCTTCCCACAGCCGGTGCTGCCACCACCACCAGGTACGGCTGATTCCTGTGACACGAAAGTGTCGGTGGCGCTCACCACCAAACGGCAACACCAAGAAGGAACACCGGCACAGGTGGCGCCATCTCCAGCGCACCGCAGCGTCGGCAGCGCCACCGTGCGGCGGAGCGGCGAAACTCACCCGAAGACAGCGATGCCTGCACGGGCGCCCAGTGGCGCCACTCAACGGGAGAACCAAGACGCTCTGCTTCAAGCCACGCCGACTGAAAATAAACCAGCGTGGAATGCAGCGATGGGTGAACCCTCCGACCAACAACGAGCCACCCACCTGCAACAGCTAATGGAGGCGTTCCCACGGGTCTTCGACACATCGAGACTCAGAGAGATGGACGGAGGCCCCATGCAAATTCATCTGACTGAGGACGCCAAGCCATTCGCTATCACCGCTGCACGTAAGATACCGTTCGCGTTGCAGGAACAAGTAAAGAAGGAGCTGGACGAGTTAGAACGCAAGGGCATCATCAAAGAAGTAGAGAAGCCGACCGAATGGTGCCATCCGATGGTCGTCGTGCCGAAGAAGGACTCCAACGATCCCCGCGTCTGCGTGGACCTGACAAAGCTGAATCAGCACGTGAGACGGGGACCACATCCTGTCTCGACACCTCATGACGTCATCACGGGGATCGGTAAGAACAGCCGTTACTTCACCAAGTTGGACGCGAAGAGTGGCTATTTTCAGATAGCGATCACTGAAGAGGACCAACCACTGACGACGTTTATCACCCCATGGAAGAGGTACATGTTCTGCAGGGCGCCGATGGGATTGGTGTCTTCTGGAGACGAGTACCTGAGACGAGGAGACCAGGCACTGGACGGCATCCCCAGAACATGCAAAGTCGTCGATGATATACTGGCCCACGACGAAGACTACGCGTCCCACCTGGACCACGTCTGGACGATCCTGGAACGCTGTGACAAGTACGGCATCACACTCAACCCGGCCAAGACGGCGTTCGCGGAATCAGAAGTCGGCTACTGCGGGTACACGCTGAGCCCATCTGGGTACACCCCCGATGGCCGTAAAGTGAAAGCCATCGCTGAGTTCCCGAAGCCTGCCAACATCAGCGATCTCCGCAGCTTCATGGGTCTGGTGGGTCAGCTCAGCGAGTTTTCACCGTGGATCTATGACGCTGCTGATCCACTGAGAGACCTGCTGAAGCCGAAGAATGAATGGCGATGGACAGCTCAACACGACGATGCCTTCGCCGCCGTGAAAAACGCGCTGACCTCCCCACCAGTGCTCGCCTACTTCTCACCAGCACTTCCAACGATGCTGCAAACTGACGCCTCCCGACGGCACGGCCTGGGATACGCGCTGCTGCAGCAGCACGGCGAGGACTGGAGACTCGTCCAATGTGGATCCCGCTTTCTCTCGGACACCGAAAGCAGGTATTCCGTCATCGAACTTGAGCTGCTAGCTGTCGTGTGGGCCACCACAAAATGTCGTATGCACCTGGCTGGCTGTCCCAAGTACACCCTTCTCACAGACCACAAACCTCTCATTCCGATACTGAACTCACGCTCAATCTGTGATATCGATAGCCCCAGATTGCTGCGACTTCGAGAGAAACTGTTGATGTACCAGTTCACTACGGAATGGAGAAGTGGGGCAAAGCACTGGATTCCCGATGCACTTTCCAGAGCTCCAGTCGAGCAGCTATCTACCGAGGACACAGAGGAGGAGGAGGAGGAGCTGAACCGCCACCTCAGGCGGACGGTGATGTCCGCCATCAACGCCGTGACGAGGGACGGCACCCGCTTCACACCGCTGCCAGACAGTCCGCTGTCTCAAGTACGCGCCGCCGCTCAACATGACGATGAGCATCAAAAACTGAAACAAACGATCATCACCGGCTTCCCCGGCACTAAAGGAGAAGTCGATGGCGCTGTGAGACCGTACTGGGCAATGCGTGACCGCCTGACCATCGATGATGACTTGATCGTGTGCGGCCCTCGTCTGGTCATTCCTCGTCAAATGAGGAGCGACGTTTTGAAACGCCTACATGAGAGCCACCAAGGCATCCAACGGACCAAAATGCGTGCTCGGCAGACAGTATATTGGCCAAACATCGAAAACGACATCGCTAACATCGTCCGTTCCTGTCGTCTTTGCAGAGAGCACCTCCCGAGTCTTCAGAAGGAGCCGATGATGACGGACCCTCCACCGAGTCGCGTCTATGAATCAGTGTCAACTGACTACTTCCATCACGCAGGAAGAACATACCTCGTGTATGTAGACCGGCTATCTGGATGGCCGATCGTGCGTGACTGTGCGGGAGACGCGTCGTCACGACACCTGATCAGCGCACTCAGAGACACGTTCTCGTCCACGGGTGTTCCATCCGTGCTACGTTCCGACGGCGGCCCACAATTTGCAGCGAAGCGGACCAGGGACTTTCTGGCCAGGTGTGGTGTGACCCACGTACTGTCATCCCCACACTACCCGCAGAGCAACGGGCATGCAGAAGCCGCCGTTAAATCCATCAAGCGCCTCATCGAAAAGACGACTGAGCTGGACGACGACGCCTTCGCCCGCGGCCTGCTCGAGTTACGCAACTCGCCGCGTGCCGACGGCCGCTCCCCGGCGCAGGTTCTCTTCGGCCACCCACTGCAGTCGCCTCTACCCGCTCATCACCGGGCGTTCGCCGCCGAATGGCAGACTGCTGCCGAAGTGTGCGACGAGCGAGCCGCCGCGCTGCGTGAGCGAGTGCGTGATCATTACGATCAGACCGCTCAAGGGTATCAGTCTCGGTGCGACTGTAGACGTGCAGGACCCTCGCACCGGTTTGTGGGACCGTACTGGGACGATTGTTGGTGTCGGTGACAGACGCGACTATTTAGTGAAAATGTCAAGTGGTCGTGTGTATTGGAGGAATAGGCGTTTTCTCCATCCGCATCATTTTCTGTTACCGTCCTCCGTGTATGAACCCGATACTACTGTCGGGTTCCCCCCGATACTACTGGCGCCGCCCAAACCATTGACAGCAACTGGGAAAGATTCCGTACGTCGTGACAGGAGCCCTGTGTCCGTACGAACGGAACCGCGTAGGAGCGGGCGGCTTAGGAAACCACCGGAGAGGCTGGTTGTAGACCCGCAGCTCAAGTCGTATTGCTAGCGGACTATCGGTAGGTTGTGACTACTGGCGAGAGGAATGTGTTGGCGATGAATGTTGTTTTGCAAGGTGCAAATTTTTGTTTAACATTTCAAATGACATTTTCCGTAAATGTCATTTTGGGGGAGATGTTGCACCCCTGACCGTGCGCCTGAGCGCGCCCCTGTGACCCCGGTCCGGTCCGAGCGAGGTCGGCCGGCCGGGGTCAGTCTGTACCGTTGGCTGGTCGCCAATACACGTAACAATCCCCAGTGGCAGAAGAGGGGGGGGGGGGGGGGGGGGGTATCCCCAGTGACAGAGGTGGGGATCTCCAGTCCCACTGATCCCCAGTGACAGAGGTTGAAATATCCCAGTGACAGAGGTGGAGATATCCCCAGTGACATAGGTGGGGATCCCCCGTCCCACTGATCCCAGTGACAGAGGTGGATATATCCCCAGTGACAGAAGTGGATATATACCCAGTGACAGATGTGGATCCCCGGTCCCACTGATCCCCAGTGACAGAGGTGGACATATCCCCAGTGACAGAGGTGGAGATATCCCCAGTGACAGCGGTTGAGATATCCCCAGTGACAGATGTGGAGATATCCCCAGTGACAGATGTGGAGATATCCCCAGTGACAGAGGTGGGGATCTGCAGTGACAGAGGTGGAGATCCCCAGTGGCAGAGGTGGGCATCCCCAGTCCCACTGATCCCCAGTGACAGAGGTTGAGATATCCCAGTGACAGAGGTGGAGATATCCCCAGTGACATAGGTGGGGATCCCCCGTCCCACTGATCCCAGTGACAGAGGTGGAGATATCCCCAGTGACATAAGTGGATATATCCCCAGTGACAGATGGGGATATCCGGTCCCACTGATCCCCAGTGACAGATGTGGACATATCCCCAGTGACAGAGGTGGATATATCCCCAGTGACCGAGGTGGATATATCCCAGTGACAGAGGTGGAGATATCCCCAGTGACAGATGTGGAGATATCCCCAGTGACAGAGGTGGAGATCTCCAGTGACAGTGGTGGAGATATCCCCAGTGACAGAGGTGGGGATCCCCAGTCCCAGTGATTCCCAGTAACAGAGGTGGAAATATCCCCAGTGACAGAGGTGGAGATATCCCCAGTGACAGACGAGGATATATCCCCATTGACAGAGGTGGGGATCCCCAGTCCCACTGATCCCCATTAACAGATGTGGAAATATACCCAGTGACAGAGGTGGAGATATCCCCAGTGACAGAGGTGGGTATATCCCCAATGACAGAGATGGATATATCTGCAGTGACAGAGGTGGAGATATCCCCAGTGACAGAGGTGGGGATCCCCTGTCCCACTGGCCCCCAGTGACAGAGGTGGAGATATCCCCAGTTACAGAGGTGGAGATATCCCCAGTGACAGAGGTGGGGATCCCCATTCCCAGTGATTCCCAGTGACAGGTGGATATATCCCCAGTGACGGAGGTGGGGATCCCAGTCTCACTGATCACCAGTGACAGAGGTGGAGATATCCCCAGTGACAGAGCCGGATATATCCACCGTGACAGAGGTGGGGATATCCCCAGTGACAGAGGTGGAGATATCCCCAGAGACAGGTGTGTAGATATCCCCAGTGAGATAGGTGGAGATATCCCCAGTGACAGCGGCAGATATATCCCCAGTGACAGTGTGGAGATATCCCCAGTGACAGAGGTGGGGATCCCCAGTCCCAGTGATCCTCAGTGACAGAGGTGGAGATATCTCCAGGTACAGAGGTGGAGATATCCCAAGTGACAGAGGTGGAGATATCCCCAGTGACAGAGGTGGAAATATCCCCAGTGACAGAGGTGGAGATACCCCAGCGACAGAGGTGTGGATCCCCAGTCCCAGTGATCCCCAGTGACAGAGGTGGAGATATCCCCAGTGACTGAGGTGGAAATATCCCCAGTGACAGAGGTGGAGATATCCCCAGTGACAGAGGTGGAAATCCCCAGTCCCATTGATCCCCAGTACCAGAGGTGGAAATATTCCCAGCGACAGAGGTGGGTATATCCCCAGTGACAGATGTGGATATATCCCCGGTGACAGAGGTGGGGATCCCCAATCCCACTGATCCCCAGTGACAGAGGTGGATATATCCTCAGTGACAGAGGTGGAGATACACCCAGCGACAGAGGTGGAGATATCCCCAGTGACAGAAGTGGATATATCCCCAGTGACAGAGATGGGGATCCCCGGTCCCACTGATCCCCAGTGACAGATGTGGACATATCCCCAGTGACAGAGGTGGATATATCCCAGTGACAGAGGTGGAGATATCCCCAGTGACAGATTTGGAGATATCCCCAGTGACAGAGGTGGAGATCTCCAGTGACAGTGGTGGAGATATCCCCAGTGACAGAGGTGGGGATCCCCTGTCCCAGTGATTCCCAGTAACAGAGGTGGAAATATCCCCAGTGACAGAGGTGGAGATATCCCCAGTGACAGACGAGGAGATATCCTCAGTGACAGAGGTGGGGATTCCCAGTCCCACTGATCCCCATTAACAGATGTGGAAATATACCCAGTGACAGAGGTGGAGATATCCCCAGTGACATAGCTGGGGATATCCCCTGTGACGGAGGTGGAGATATCCCCGGTGACAGAGGTGGAGATATCCCAGTGACATAGGTGGGACATCCCCAGTGACAGAGATTGGGATCCCCGGTCCCACTGATCCCCAGTGACAGAGGTGGACATATCCCCAGTGACAGAGGTGGATATATCCCCAGTGACAGCGGAGATCACTGGGACTCTGGGAGATATCCCCAGTGACAGAGGTGGGTATATCTCCGATGACAGAGATGGATATATCTGCAGTGACAGAGGTGGAGATATCCCCAGTGACAGAGGTGGGGATCCCCTGTCTCACTGGCCCCCAGTGACAGAGGTGGAGATATCCCCAGGAACAGAGATGGAGATATCCCCAGTGATAGAGGTGGAGATATCCCCAGTGACAGAGGTGGAGATATCCCAGTGACCCAGGTGGAGATCCACAGTCCCAGTGATCCCCAGTGACAGAGGTGGATATATCTTCAGTGACAGAGGTGGAGATATCCCCAGTGACGGAGGTGGAGATATCCCCAGTTACAGAGGTGGGGATCCCCAGTCCCCGTGATCCCCAGTGACAGAGGTGGAGATATCTCCAGTGACAGAGGTGGAGATATCCCCAGTGACATAGCTGGGGATATCCCCTGTGACAGAGGTGGAGATATCCCCGGTGACAGAGGTGGAGATATCCCCAGTGACATAGGTGGGACATCCCCAGTTACAGAGGTGGAGATATCCCCAGTGACAGAAGTGGGATATTCCCAGTGACATAGGTGGGGATCCACAGTCCCAGTGATCCCCAGTGACAGGTTGAGATATCCTCAGTGACGGAGGTGGGGATCCCCAGTGACAGAGGTGGAGATATCCCCAGTGACAGAGGTGGAGATATCCCCAGTGACAGAGGTGGAGATATCCCCAGTGACATAGGTGGGGGTCCTCATTCCCAGTGATTCCCAGTGACAGGTGGATATATCCCCAGTGACGGAGGTGGGGATCCCCAGTCTCACTGATCACCAGTGACAGAGGTGGAGATATCCCCAGTGACAGAGCCGGATATATCCACCGTGACAGAGGTGGAGATATCCCCAGTGACAGAAGTGGAGATATCCCCAGAGACAGGTGTGTAGATATCCCCAGTGAGATAGGTGGATATATCCCCAATGACAGAGGTGGGGATCCCCAGTGACAGGTGGAGATATTTATTTATTTTTATTTATTGTACATCGTGGGATTATCCCCTCTAATGGACCGAGGTCCGGGGGCTATTCCTAATCCCGAGTCAAGAAACGTAGGGTGTATAAAAACAGTGGATATAATATCATTCACACGCACATATTCCCAGTCAGGTACATATACAATAGATTCGTCGCTCTACTCCTTCGTCGGTAGCAGGCGCTTCTTCAGCGTACGTTTGAACGACGCCACTGACACGGTCGCAAGTTCAGGTGGCAGCTCATTGTAGAGCTTAGCTGCGCGATACACAAACTGACGCTTGCCCGCAGTAGAGCCGGTGATGCGAGGCAGACTGAGCAGATGGTCTTGCCTAGTACTGCGCACACGATCAGCACGCTCTCGGTTCGTGTAAAACTGCGAAGCCAGATACTCTGGTTGACCGGTGACGCGGATCCGATGAAGTGAGGCCAAAGTCTGGTAATAAAATAAGTCCGCAGACGTGAGCCAGCCTAGCTCTTCCCTAGCAGCCGAGATGGGGTCGAACTTCCTTTTTCCTGAGATTATGCGAGCGGCAAAGTTGATGATCTTTTGAACTGCTGCGAGATTTTTAGCCGAACCGTTTCCAAAGATAGTGAGGCAGTACCGAATGTGAGAAAAGACCAGTGCGGATACGATGATGGGCAGGATCTCAGGTGGAAGCTGGTGACGGAGCTGAGCTATTCCCGCCAAGATGCCCATGCATTTCTGGCTGACGAAGGTCACGTGGGAGTCCCAGTTGAGGCAGCGGTCGAATATCACCCCCAGATTCTTTGCCTCCCTGCACGGAGTAAGCGCGACGTCGCGGAATTTAACAGTGAATGCCGGTAAGGTGCGGAGATTTTGACGCGTTCCGATCGGGAGCAGTTCAAACTTAGTTTCGTTCACCTTCAGACCATTTGCGCAGAAATAGTCATCCAGTGAGGCCAGGACTGATTCTAGACGGGCGATGAGACCGGGCAAGTCAGATTTAGGGCCAGAAACGAGAATTTGGGTGTCGTCGGCGTACTGGACAACAAATGCTCCAGCTGCGTGAAGGCTGAGGTCATTTGTGAAGATAGTGAAGAGCAGGGGCCCCAGTGAGGATCCCTGGAAGACCCCTTGGTCGATAGGTCGCGGGTCCGAGATCTGTTTGTTGTTGGCCGAATCAGTGAAACTTACGCTTTGAGTGTGCCCAGAGAGATAATTTTCGAACCAGCTTGTCTCGATGCAGTGAAGCTGCAATTTGGATATCAATTTGGAGTGACTGATGACGTCAAATCCCTTACTCAGATCAATCAGGCAAAGAATCGAAATTTGGCTCTGATCCATGGCCGAGAGCGCACGGTCCGAGATGCTGAGAAGGGCGGTTTCCGTGGAGTGGCGCGGTCTGAATCCGTGCTGGGTTGGAGTCAGAAGGTGATTAGTAGAAAGGAAACTGTGCAGTTGGGTCTGGACGAACTTTTCCACGATTTTGGAGATGACCGGAACTAGTGAAATGGGTCGGTAGTTGGACGGGTTCTCTGAGTCACCTGACTTGAAAACTGGATGGACGAGGGCATGTTTCCAGACAAGTGGGATTTCTTTTCGAGTGATACTTGCGTTGATGATATGCAAAAGGATGGAGCCGATGACGTTAAAAGCCAGTTTGAAAATACGAATGCAGAAACCATCAGGCCCACTCGCCGATGTGCTGCGCATAGTAAACACAGTGTGGTGGAGCTGCATGAGTGTGATAGGCTGTAGGCTGAAGGCGCAATCCCCAACTCTGGGCAGACGGACTGGGACATCCGGTGCGTCACCCCGGCTAGCCACCTCGGCAGCCACTCTCGGGCCTACGTTAACAAAAAAACTCGTTCAGCGTCTCGGCGCTGACAGCTGGGGACACGCTCGGGCCGGCCCTCTTCCCGCTGACCGTGTGGCGAATGTTACGCCACACCGAGCCGGGCCCGTCAAACTGAATCCGAGCGTTAGTGTCTGCTATCCTATCCGCCCGGATGGCGGACTTGACTGCCCTGTTGGCCTCTCTGTAAGTATCGGATCCGTGTCCGTCAGTTCGCAGAATCTGTGCTCTCTTAGCCATCAGGATACGGGTCCTATCAGTTACAGGTGGCGCAGCGGGGTTCCGTATTTTGACGTCCTTGTAGGGGGCGTGGCGGTCGAGGACAGCACCTAGGTTTGCGGAGAATACGTACCACATGTCGGTGACGCTGTCGGCTGTAAACACGCCACTCCAATCGCACGACTGCAGTTCATGATGGAAAACATTCAGGTTGACATTGCGTAAAATCCTAGCTCGGACGATCATCGGGGTCGAGCGCGGGCGGGGCACGTTACAAACCATCCTAATGAACCTATGTGGGCTAAAATGACAGAAACGGGTACCGACACACTTAAGAATGCCTCGATTGACGATAAACACATCTAAAAGGCTACCGGACGTGTAAGTAGGCTCGGAGATGACCTGTGTCAGGGAGTACGATGACATAAAATCGGCGAGTTTCCTAAAAGGCAGATGAGATGAGTCAGCAAGTAGATTACAGTTAAGATCGCCGGTGATGATGACAGCACAGCCGGGATGATTGACTAGAATATGTTGATACTGCATGTCCAGGCAGTCGAAATCGGCATCTAGAGCAGCCGTCGTATGGCGAGGTATGCGGTACACGGCCCCCACAACAACGGTATGGCGTCCCCACTTAAACACGTTCCAGAGAGATTCAAGCTTGCACGTCGCGTTGGTCGATACTGGCACGCTAATCTTCTTAGTCGTGATACTGGAACGGCACAAGATTGCAACGCCGCCATGACCCTTCGGCGCGAACTTCCGGTCAGCACGCGATATGTCGTATCCGGGAAAGACGAGTAAGCGGTTCGGGGTGTTCGCGCGGAGCCATGTCTCACATAGCACCACAATGTCATACTTGAACCGGTCGAGTTCCAGGTTCAGTTCCAGTAGCTTTGGACGCACGGATTGGATGTTCAGCGTGCATATTTTGATGTTACCCGAGTCACCACGGGTGCACCACAGTTTCCCACCGCGCGAGCCCCGCTGCCGGTGCTGAGAGCGCCGGCCGCGGTGAGCGCGCTTGTGCCTCGGGCGAGCGGTGAGGGCGGGCGGCGCATCAGGTGACCTGTCACGGAGGCTCGGAGGGGAGATCACGGTGACGTCAGCAGCGGTGGCAGGGGCGAGGCCAGGTGGGGTTTCCAGGGTCGCCGGCTGGAATCGCCTGCTGGGCCGCGGACGCACCGGACGGGTCGAGACAATATGTCGCGCAACATGGTCAGCGACGGTGGCAGCGGCTGGGTGAGCTGCACAGCGAGCGCCCGGGCCGCGGCGCTGGGGGCCGTCCTGGTGCCACGGGTGGGGCGCAGGGCAGGCAGCGGCCAGCAGCAGCCGGCAGATCGCCAGCAGCACCAGATATCCCCAGTGACAGCGGCGGATATATCCCCAGTGACAGTGTGGAGATATCCCCAGTGCCAGAGGTGGGGATCCCCAGTCCCAGTGATCCTCAGTGACAGAGGTGGATATATCTCCAGGTACAGAGGTGGAGATATCCCAAGTGACAGAGGTGGAGATATCCCCAGTGACAGAGGTGGAAATATCCCCAGTGACAGAGGTGGATATACCCCAGTGACAGAGGTGTGGATCCCCAGTCCCAGTGATCCCCAGTGACAGAGGTGGAGATATCCCCAGTGACTGAGTTGGAAATATCCCCGGTGACAGAGGTGGAGATATCCCCAGTGACAGAGGTGGAAATCCCCAATCCCATTGATCCCCAGTACCAGAGGTGGAGATATTCCCAGTGACAGAGGTGGAGATATCCCCAGTAACAGAGGCGGAGATATCCCCGGTGACAGAGGTGGGGATCTCCAGTCCCACTGATCCCCAGTGACAGAGGTGGAGATATCCCCAGTGACAGAGGTGGATATATATATCAAGTGACAGAGGTGGAGATATTCCCAGTGACAGAGGTGGAGATATCCCCAGTGACAGAGGTGGAGATATCCCCAGTGACAGGTGGAGATACCCCAGTGACAGAGGTGTGGATCCCCAGTCCCAGTGATCTCCAGTGACATAGGTGGATATATCCCCAGTGACAGAGGTGGAGATATCCCCAGTGACAGAGGTGGAGATATCTCCAGAGGTGGGGATCCCCAGTCCCAGTGATCCCCAGTGACAGAGGTGGAGATATCCCCAGTGACAGAGTTGGATATATCCCCAGAGACAGGTGCGTAGATATCACCAGTGACGGAGGTGGAGATATCCCCAGTTACAGAGGTGGGGATCCCCAGTCCCAGTGATCCCCAGTGACAGAGGTGGTGGAGATATCCCCAGTGACATAGGTGGAGATATCCCCAGTGACAGAGGTGGGTATCTCCAGTGACAGAGGTGGAGATATCCCCAATGACAGTGGTGGGGATCCCCAGTGACAGAGGTGGAGATATCCCCAGTGACAGAGTTGGATATATCTCCAGAGACAGGTGCGTAGATATCACCAGTGACGGAGGTGGAGATATCCCCAGTTACAGAGGTGGGGATCCCCAGTCCCAGTGATCCCCAGTGACAGAGGTGGTGGAGATATCCCCAGTGACAGAGGTGGAGATATCCCCAGTGACAGAGGTGGGTATCTCCAGTGACAGAGGTGGAGATATCCCCAATGACAGTGGTGGGGATCCCCAGTGACAGAGGTGGAGATATCCCCAGTGACAGAGGTGGAAATATCCCCAGTGACAGAGGTGGAGATATCCCCGGTGACAGAAGTGGAGATATCCCCAGTGACAGAGGTGGAGATATCCCCAGTTACAGAGGTGGGGATCCCCAGACCCACTGATCCCCAGTGACAGAGGTGGATATATCCCCAGTGACAGAGGTGGCGATATCTCAAGTGACAGAGGTGGAGATATCCCCAGTGACAGAGGTGGAGATATCCCCCGTGACATAGGTGGATATATCCCCAGTGACAGAGGTGGGGATCCCCAGTCCCACTGATCCCCAGTGACAGAGGTGGAGATATCCCCAGTGACATAGGTGGATATATCCCCAGTGACAGAGGTGGAGATATCTACAGTGACAGAGGTGGAGATATCCCAGTGACAGAGGTGGGGATCCCCAGTCCCACTGATCCCCAGTAACATAGGCGGAGATATCCCCAGTGACAGAGGTGGAGATATCCCCAGTGACAGAAGTGGAGATATCCCCAGTGACAGAGGTGGAGATATCCCCAGTGACAGAGGTGGATATATGCCCAGTGACAGAGGTGGAGATATACCCAGTGACAGAAGTGGATATATCCCCAGTGACAGAGGTGGAGATATCCGCAGTGACAGAGGTGGGGATCCCTATTCCCAGTGATCCCCAGTGACAGAGGTGAAGATATCCACAGTGACAGAGGTGGAGATATCCCCTGTGACATAGGTGGAGATATCTCCGGTGACAGAGGTGGGGATCCCCCGTCCCACTGATCCCCAGTGACAGAGGTGGAGATATCCCCATTGACAGAGGTGGAGATATCCCCAGTGACAGAGGTGGATATATCCCTAGTGACAGAGGTGGAGATATCCCCAGTGACAGAGGTGGGGATCCCCAGTCCCACTGATCCCCAGTGACAGAGGTGGAGATATCCCCAGTGACATAGGTGGATATATCCCCAGTGACAGGTGGAGATATCCCCAGTGACAGAAGTGGAGATATCCACAATGACAGAGGTGGAAATATCCCTAGTGACAGAGGTGGGGATATCCACAGTGGCAGAGATGGAGATATCCCCAGTGATAGAGGTGGGGATCTCCAGTCCCAGTGATCCACAGTGACAGAGGTGGAGATATCACCAGTGACAGAGGTGGAGATATCCCCAGTGACTGAGGTGGAGATATCCCCAGTTACAGAGGTAGATATATCCCCAGTGACAGAGTTGGAGATATTCCCAGTGACAGAGGTGGGGATCCCCTGTCCCAGTGATCCCCAGTGACAGAGGTGGAGATATCCCTAGTGACAGAGGTGGAGATATACCCAGTGACATAGGTGGATATATCCCCAGTGACAGGTGGAGATATCCCCAGTGACAGAAGTGGAGATATCCACAATGACAGAGGTGGAAATATCCCTAGTGACAGAGGTGGGGATATCCACAGTGGCAGAGATGGAGATATCCCCAGTGATAGAGGTGGGGATCCCCAGTCCCCAGTTATTCCCAGTAACAGAGGTGGATAAATCCCCAGTGACAGAGGTGGGGATCCCCAGTCTTAGTGATCCCCAGTGACAGGGGTGGAGATATCTCAAGTGACATAGGTGGGGATCCCCAGTCCCAGTGATCCCTAGTAACAGAGGTGAGATATACCCAGTGACAGAGGTGGAGATATCCCCAGTGACAGAGGTGGAGATCCCCAGTCCCAGTGATCCCCAGTGACAGAGGTGGGGATCCCCAGTCCCAGTGATCCCCAGTGACAGGTGGATACATCCCCAGTGACAGAGGTGGATATATCCCCTCTGACAGAGATGGGGATCCCCTGTCCCACTGATCCCCAGTGACAGAGGTGGAGATATCCCCAGTGACGGAGGTGGAGATATCCCTAGTGACAGAGGTGGAGATATCCCCAGTGACAGAGGTAAGGATCCCCAGTCCCAGTGATCCCCAGTGACAGAGGTGGAGATATCCCCAGTGACAGAGGTGGAGATATCCCAAGTGACAGAGGTGGGGATCCACAGTCCCAGTGATTCCCAGTGACAGAGGTGGACAAATCTCCAGTGACAGAGGTGGGGATCCCCAGTCCCAGTGATCCTCAGTGACATAGTTGGATATATCCCCAGTGACAGAGGTAGGGATCCCCAGTCCCAGTGATCCCTAGTGACAGAGGTGAGGTGTCCCCAGGACAGAGGTGAGGTGACAGAGGTGAGGTGAGGTGAGGTGAGGTGTGAGGTGTCCCCAGGAACAGAGATGGAGATATCCCCAGTGACAGAGGTGAGATATCCCCAGCCACAGAGGTAGAGATATCCCCAGTGGCAGAGGTGGGAATCCCCAGTCCCAGTGATCCCCAGTGACAGAGGTGGAGATATCCCCAGTGACAGAGGTGGGGATCTCCTGTCCCACTGATCCCCAGTAACAGAGGTGGAGATATCCCCAGTGACAGAGGCGGATATATCCCCAGAGGTGGGTATCCCTAGTCCCAGTGATCCCCAGTGACAGAGGTGGAGATATCCCAGTGACAGAGTTGGAGATATCCCCAGAGACAGGTGTGTAGATATCCCCAGTGACGGAGGTGGAGATATCCCCAGTGACAGAGGTGGAGATATCCCCAGTGTCAGAGGTGGAGCTATCTCCAGTGACAGAGGTGGGGATCCCCAGTCCCCAGTGATTCCCAGTAACAGAGGTGGATAAATCCCCAGTGACAGAGGTGGGGATCCCCAGTCCCACTGATCCCCAGTGCCAGAGGTAGAGATATCCCCAGTGACAGAGGTGGAGATATCACCAGTGACAGAGGTGGGGATCTCCAGTGACAGAGGTGGATATATCCCCAGTGACAGTGGTGGGGATCTCCAGTGACATAGGTGGAGATATCCCCAGTGACAGAGGTGGAGATATCCCCAGTGACAGAGGTGGGGATCCTCAGTCCCAGTGATTCCCAGTGACAGAGGTGGATATATCCCCAGTGACAGAGGTGGATATATCCCCAGTGACAGAGGTGGAGATCCCCAGTCCCCAGTGATCCCCAGTGCCAGAGGTAGAGATATCCCCAGTGACAGAGGTGGAGATATCACCAGTGACAGAGGTGGAGATATCCCCAGTGACAGAGGTGGAGATATCCCCAGTGACAGAGGTGGATATATCCCCAGTGACCGAGGTGGAGATATCCCCAGTGACAGAGGTGGGGATCCCCAGTGACAGAGGTGGGTAATCCCAGTGACAGAGGTGGATATATCCCCAGTGACAGTGGTGGGGATCCCCAGTGACAGAGGTGGAGATATCCCCAGTGACAGAGGTGGATATATCCCCAGTGACAGAGGTGGGAATCCCCAGTGACAGAGGTGGAGATATCCCCAGTGACAGTGGTGGGATCCCCAGTGACAGAGGTGGATATATCCCAAGTGACAGAGGTGGGGATCCCCAGTCTCGCTGATCACCAGTGACAGAGGTGGAGATATCCCCAGTGACAGAGGTGAATATATTCCCAGTGACAGAAGTGGATATATCCCCAGTGACAGGTGAAGATATCCCCAGTGACAGAGGTGGGGATTCCCAGTGAAATAGGTGGGGATCCCCAGTCCCAGTGATCCCCAGTGACAGAGGTGGGGATATCCCCAGTGACAGAGAGGTGCAGATATCCCCAGTGACAGAGGGGGGATATCCCCAGTGAGAGAGGTGGGGTTCCCCAGTGACAGAGGTGGAGATATCCCCGGTGACAGGTGGAGATATCCCCGGTGACAGGTGTGTAGATATCCCTAGTGACGGAGGTGGGGATCCCCAGTTCCAGTGATCCCAGTGACAGAGGTGGGGATATCCCCAGTGACAGGGGCGGAGATGTCCACAGTGACAGGGGCGGAGATGTCCCCAGTGACAGAGGTGGGGATCCCCAGTCCCCGTAATCCGCAGTGACAGAAGTGGTGATATCCCCAGTGACAGTGTTGGATGTATCACCAATGACAGAGGTGGAGATATCCCCAGTGACGGAAGTGGATATATCCCCAGTGACAGAGGTGAAGATATCCCCAGTGACAGAGGTGGGGATCCCCAGTCCCAGTGATCCCCAGTGACAGGGGCGGAGATGTCCCCAGTGACAGAGGTGGGGATCCCCAGTCCCAGTGATCCCAGTGACAGAGGTGGGGATATCCCCAGTGACAGTGTTGGATATATCACCAATGACAGAGGTGGAGATATCCCCAGTGACAGGTGGATACATCCCCTAGTGACAGAGGTGGAGATATTCCCAGTGACAGAGGTGGGGATCCCCAGTCCCAGTGATTCCCAGTGACCGATGTGGATATATCCCCAGTGACAGAGGTGGAGATATCCCATGTGACAGAGGTGGAGGTCCCCTGTCCCACTGATCCCCAGTGACAGATGTGGAGATATCCCCAGTGACAGAGGTGGAGAAATCTCCAGTGACAGAGGTGGATATATCCCAAGTGACAGAGGTGGGGATACCCAGTCCCAATGATCCCTAGTGACAGAGGTGAGATATCCCCAGTGACCGAGGTGGGGATCCCAAGTCCCAGTGATCCCCAGTGACAGAGGTGGAGATATCCCCAGTGACAGAGGTGGAGATATTTCCAGTGACAGAGGTGGGGATCCCCAGTCCCACTGATCCCCAGTGACAGAGTTGGAGATATCCCCCAGAGACAGGTGTGTAGATATCCCCAGTGACGGAGGTGGAGATATCCTTAGTTACAGAGGTGGGGATCCCCAGTTCCAGATATCCCCAGTGACAGAGGTGGAGATATCCCCAGTGACAGAAGTGGATATATCCCCAGTGACAGAGGAGGGGATCCCATTCCCACTGATCCCCAGTGCCAGAGGTGGAGATATTCCCAGTGACAGAGGTGGATATATCCTCAGTGACCGAGGTGGAGATATCCTCAGTGACAGAGGTGTAGATATCCCCAGTGACAGAGGTGGGGATCTCCAGTGACAGAGGTGGAGATATCCCCAGTGACAGTGGTGGGGATCCCCAGTGACAGAGGTGGAGATATCCCCAGTGACAGAGGTGGATATATCCCCAGTGACCGAGGTGGAGATATCCCCAGTGACAGAGGTGGGGATCCCCAGTGACAGAGGTGGCTATATCCCCTGTGACAGTTGTGAGGATCCCCAGTGACAGAGGTGGGTATATCCCCAGTGACAGAGGTAGAGATATACCCAGTGACAGAGGTGGAGATATCCCCAGTGACGGAGGTGGGGATCCCCAGTCCCAGTGATTCCCAGTGACAGAGGTGGATATATCCCCAGTGACCGAGGTGGATATATTCCCAGTGAGAGAGGTGGGGATCCCCAGTCTCACTGATCACCAGTGACAGAGGTGGAGATATCCCCAGTGACAGAGGTGGATATATCCCCAGTGACAGAGGTGGGTATATCACCAGTGACAGGTGGATATATCTCCAGTGACAGAGGTGGGGATCCCCAGTGACAGAGGTGGGGATCTCCAGTCCCAGTGATCCCCAATGACATAGGTGGAGATATCCCCAGTGACAGAAGTGGATATATCCCCAGTGACAGAGGTGAAGGTATCCCCAGTGACAGAGGTGGGGATCCCCAGTGACCGAGGTGGGGATCCCCAGTCCCAGTGATCCCCAGTGACAGGGGTCGGGATATCCCCAGTGAGAGAGGTGGGGTTCTCCAGTGACAGAGGTGGAGATATCCCCGGTGACAGGTGGGGATCCCCAGTCCCAGATATCCCCATTGACAGAGGTGGATATATCCCCAGTGACCGAGGTGGAGTTATCCCCAGTGACAGAGGTGGATTTATCCCCAGTGACAGAGGTGGAGATATCCCCGGTGACAGAGGTGGGGATCCCCAATCCCAGTGATACCCATTGACAGAGGTGGATATATCCCCAGTGACATAGGTGGATATATCCCAGTGACAGAGGTGGGGATCCCCAGTGACAGATGTGGAGATATCCCCAGTGACAGAGGTGGATATATCCCCAGTGACATAGGTGGAGATATCCCCAGTGATAGATGTGGATGTATCTCCACTGACAGAGGTGGGGATCCCCAGTCCCACTGATCCCCAGTGACAGAGGTGGAGATATCCCCAGTGACAGAGGTGCCCCCTACCCTCCGACGCACAGACGCCGGTCTGCTTAGTGGTGGCAGTTGGCATCAGCGCCAACTACAATGCCCCATGGCCATGCTAGCTGTAATTATGTCAGGTGATGCACTTTCTCAGGTTCTTAACATTGACAAATGACAATGCAGATCGACATTTGTATTGGTAAGATAATTGTGTTCTGGCAAGCATGTTTGAACTATGGGGTTTTGTTTTAGTGCCACAAACTTGATCATTTCGAGCATGTTCTGTCGCTAATGCGTATTAAATGGCCAACTTGAAGCCGGTTGCGTGCATTCCTTTTTGCACATTGCAAATTACGGCTAGCACTATCAGCTGGAGTTGTTGTTGCAGTTGGGCACCAGTTGGGCACCAGTTGGGCACCAGTTGGGCACCAGTTGGGCACCAGTTGGGCACCAGTTGGGCACCAGTTGGGCACCAGTTGGGCACCAGTTGGGCACCAGGCACCGCTAGTGGGCCGGGGTGTTATGATGTTGCAAGCAAATAGTAATGTAAATATGTATTGATTTATAAATAAATAAATAAATACGCATTTAGTGTTAAATATTTAACAGGTACCATTTGCTTACAGTCTCATTACACCCTGGCTGACTAGCGGTCCCTGGCGGCCAACTGCTGCAACAACTCCAGCTGGTAGTGCTATCCCAAATTACGCGCCCTAACCATCAAGAAGTTCACTAGCAATTTGAATTTAGAACTTACCACCAGGGGCGCAGCCAGGGGGGGGGGGCACAGGGGGCACGTGCCCCCCCCCCCCCATTGGGTCGAGGGGCCCAAAGGGCCCCTCGGCCCAATGGGAGAAGGCCTCGGCCCCTCAGCCCAACTCCTATGATAGGTATCGACGTACAACTTACAGTACCATATGCTACATTAATTCTACGTCTTTTCACAGAAGTTCAATGAAATTGATGTAGCACTTTGGGAGATCATGACGTTTTAATGACGTCATGTCACGCCATTTTTGGCCGAAAAACGATAAATGTTTGACAAATCGTAGAAAATCGAGTTTTGAAGCAGATTGTAAATGAAAAACGTCAAAAGAAAGGAAATCACATTCTCTTCAAAACTACGATCTCAGATTTGCGAAAGTTTGGGGTTTTGACTCTTTTTGGGGTGAAAATAAAAATATAAAAAATTTCCAGAAAACTTTTCAATTTTTTTTCTTTCTTGAAGATATGCAAAACGGAATATATCTGAGTGAACCAGGTATGGACGATACCCAAACCAAATTTCAAAGCAATATCTTAATTGACTTATGGCTCCGTAAGTATAAGTAACTCATGACGTAGTTATTTTAGTTACGTTTTTTGTTGCTTTTATTGATCAGATACAGACAAATCAATGCCACCACTGTTTTTCTGAGACAAAACTGGTCTAGAGACATGCCTTTTTTATTTAGATGAATCAATTTCAAATTTTGACCTTATGTGACCTGACCTTGACCATATATGGTGTCAGGTTGTGAAAATGGCTGCTACTATCAAATTCTACGTGTAAAATAACCTCCGTAGACCTCTTGCCAAAAGTGACCTTTTGTGACCTGATCTTGACCTTGACCTTTGCTTACAATTTCACTTTTTCCTAATGCGGGAGATGCATTATATCTTTGAGAGTACTTTGTGCGATAATAGTCTCAATCTAAGGCTTTGGATGGAAAGTATAGCCCAAAACTAAAATACCTTAATTTTGACTTTTTACCTGGCCGTGTCCTGAGATGTGACCTTATTTTGAAAATGTCTCGTAAACGTTAGATGCGGCTCATTGAGAGCTTTCGATTACGGCCTTGCGCGTCTCGCTGCGGTTATTGGTTGGGAATGTAACGAAGGGGCAGAATCTGCCCCCCCCCCCCCCCCAGCGTGTTCGACCGAATACCCCAGCGGGGCGCGGGTTAATTTGTCTTTTTAAATTAGAAAAAATGCCAAATTTTGGGAGGTTTGGGGCATGTCAGCTTGCCCTCCCCCTAACCACCCCCCACCCCACCCCTGCTGGATCTGCCAGTGGCCATAAACTAAGACAATCTACTTGAAAATCCCGTGAGCGCTTAACATTTTCAACGGAAGTTTTATACGTTGCTATTTTCTGAAGTTGTCTTTCCAAACTTAGGACGGATCGTTTCGCGTAAAGCCCCTCCACACACCATAGTCTACACATTAGTGACTGTGAATTACCTCGAATTTATGTGTTTCCAATGTAATATGTCACAAACGTGAGCAATCAGGACAACGTAAAATGTTGAGGGTCAGACGTTCCGCGTTGCCTCTTATTGATTGTGTTGCTGCTGGGACCTTCAAGGTGCCTTGTGCGTGCATCTAAAATGGTTAACCCACGCACAGACGGGGTTCGCACCAAGTTCGAACCGACGGGGGGGGGGGGGTCGGGGTGGATACCCGCCCCTACAATATTTCAAAAGTCATGCAACGTATAGCGACAAACAGAAACAGGTTAGATAGCTCGAAACAAACAAGGTCCAATGCAAGTACTAAGTCATTATTTTAGGTCAGGTCATTTAGGCCATTGAGGTCACCAGAGGTCAACAAAGGTAAAATTTAGGCCATAAATGGGCCTGCCCTTACCAAAACCCGTCTATATCTCGAGAAAAGAAAGAGGTAGCGACGCGCGAGAGAGAGAAAAACATCCGAAAGATTACTGGCGGATCCAGGGGGGGGGGGCATCGGGGGAAAATGCTCCCCCCGCAGAAATCTGGGAGGGGGGCATTCAATACAAGTATGCCCCCCCCGCGCGTTCCCAATTTATCGTAAAATCGTCTTTGCAGCAGTCAAAATCCAGCTATCCAGTCAAAAACCGAAAAATTTCGCGCCGCTTCGCGGCATGACACAACTTTCGCAATAGCTTATACAAATTTGGAAAATGGGAAAATTAATTCCATTAGGTAAGTGTATGGCAGAGGCTTGGCGATAATTGTCTGGTCTGGCTTGGCGATAATTGCTGGCACTGGCGGGTCCAAGGGGCATCTGCGAGAAATGCCCCCCCCCCCCCACCCTCCACAGGAATATGGGAGGGGCATTCAATACAAGTATGCCCCCCCCCCCCCTCCCGCGCGTTCCTTGCACTGGACGTGAAAACAATGATCCTATGAGAAAACTTCATGAAAACGGAAGTATTTTTCTCGAGTGATTGAATTTGAAGTTTGTATGTCTTCCTTTTTTTAATGATAGAGAAAACAGCGCACCTGATGCCATTCAAGCAGCCCCAACCGGAAAATGTCGTGCCGCTTCGCGGCATGACACAACTTTCGCAATTACTTATACAAATTTGGAAAATGGGAAAATGAATTATATTAGGTAAGTGTCTGGCAGAGGCTCTCCTTTGCGGTTATTGCTGGCACTGGCGGATCCAGGGGGCATCAGGGATAAATACCCCCCCCCCCTTCCACAGGAATCTTAGAGGGGCATTCAATACAAGTATGCCCCCGCACGTTCCCTGCACTGAACATGAAAAGCAATGATGTTAGGAGAAAACTTCATGAAAACGGAAGTTTTTTTTTGTTCTCTCAAGTGATTTAATTTGAAGTTTGTATGTATCCCTTTCTTTCAATGATAGACAAAACAGCGCACCTGATGCAATTCAAGCAGCCCCGGTGACACTTAACCCCACCCCGCTGGGGGGGGGGGGGGGGGGGGCAGAATCAGCCCCCCTCCAGGATTGTCTCCATAATTTCAAAATTATGATAGATATCACCGTCAAACTTTCAGTACATTTTGCTGCATCAATTCTACGCCTTCTCACCCAAACTCCAATTAAATTGATGCAGTATTGTGTGAAATAATGACGTTTTAATGACGCCATGTCATGCCATTTTTGGCGGAAAAACGATAAATGTTTGAACAATCGTAGAAAATAGAGTTTTGAAGCAAATTGCAAATAAAATGTCAAAATAAAATAAATGAAATTTTCTTCAACATGGTTATCTCGAATATTATAAATGTTGTGTTTTTGACCGTCCAAAATAGGAAAAACTTTTTTTCGGAGAAAAAAAACGTTATTTTGTTTTGTTGTGAATTTGAACAGTGAATTTCTTAGCTCGAATACCAAAGTAAGGCGACCGGCCCAAATCTGCGGGGAAAAATGGGGGTACCAAAAAGATGCCCCCACGGAGAGAGGCTGGATCCGCCAGTGCGAAAGAAAATTCAATTTGTTGTCACTCAGGCTTCATCAGATTTGATCTCGGGTCAATGGCTAGCTCAGGGAAGGCCATCGAACGTGAAACATTCTCAAAATAGCGGAATTGTTTTTAGGGAATAACTTTTGAGATACGCATGATAGAGTGATACTTATAGTTTTCACCATTGTGTTTCTCTGTCGAGACACATCGAATGGTATATCGGATGATCATGACCTAGTTAGGTCATATTCGAAAATGAACCTGTCCTGTGCTCAGTTCAAGGTCAGATCAAGTTCAAATTTTACATCCATCAACATGTCTCGACGAGCGAAACACAATGTTGATAACTCCATTACTCTACCTTCATTTGGCAAATAGTTATTGAATACAAAACACGTAACCTCTTGGGTCACCTGAGTTGACCTCGTAGAGGTCACATAACAAAAATGTGACTTGGATCTTTGCATTTGGCACAAGAATGATGTAGGCACCTGGTGAAAACTGGTCAAATTTAAGAATTTTCTGTGGATTTCTACGTGTTTTTATTTTCTCCATTTACTTATAATGGAAGTTTATCAAATCGAATTGACCTTCGGTCACCGATATTACAAATTCGAGATATACGAATTGTAGGTACTTATGGGCTATGGCCTAAATTAATCCTGTGAGTTTCAAACCGCTCGGTCGATCACTTTGGCACGACCACAAACTTTCAAAAACTTGCTTGGAGGTGGGATCACTTAACGTGACTTGTTGACCTGACCTGAGATGACTCGAGATAAAAAAAATGGCACACAATTTGGGTGATTGTTTCCCAAAGAGTTACGCCAAGTTTGGCGGCGCTGCGTGTCGACGTTTTACAATATTTACGAAAACCTCAGGGGACGGATACCCGCCCCCCAAGTCGGTGCGCGTGTTAATACTTCCCATCATGGTGCCAACAGGGATCAGTTGCCGCATTTTTTTTTGGATCAGACTGAGAACTTATCAGTCAATCTACGCATAGGTTCTGTTCGACATGGGCCTGTCGGACGTTTTTTGTTGCGACTATTTGGGGGCCCGGCAAAATATAGTGGCCCAATTCCGAGGTTATACCATTTTGCGCCATTTTTTTTTGGTGTGTGTGTAGTTTTGATCGAGGGGGCCCCTCGGGATGCTGTGCCTCCCCCTCCCCCTTGACGAAGGTCTGTCTGCGCCCCTGGATCTGACCTTAGGTCACCGATATTATAAATCGAAGATAAACGAATTGTAGGTACTTATGACCTTATTAAGTCCTGTGAGTTTGAAACCGCTCGGTCAATCACTGTACAGGGCTTTGGCACGACTTTCAAAAACTTGCTTGGAGGTGGGGCCACTTAACTTCCAAACCTTGCTCTTGGAGGTAGGTTCACTTAACAGGACCTGGTGACCTGACCTGAGATGACTCGAGATACAAAATTACACAAAATGTGGATAGTTGATGCCCAAAGAGCTATGCTAAGTTTGGTGGCGCTACACACCGCCGTTTTCCCAATATTTACGAAAACCTCTGATGGGCGGATATCCGCACCCCACGTCGGTGCGCGTGTTAATACTTCACATGGTGCCAAAAGGAGTCAGTTGCCGCACATTATTTTGTATCAGACTACGTACTTATCAGTCAATCTACGCATGGGGTCTGTTCAACATGGGTCTGTCCGACTTTTTTGCGACAATTTAGGACCCTGTAAAATATAGAGGCATAAATCCGAGGAGATACCATTTCGCGGTTTTGTTTGGGGGGGAGGGGGCCCTTTGGCCGAGGGGGCCCTCTGGGGATGCCGTACCCCTCCCTTGCCGAAGGTCTGGCTGCGCCCCTGCTTACCACCGTTACCACCTAGGTTAGGTAGGTACACTTCGTGCAACGTGTATCAGACATTAGGGCGGGCCCTTTTCGACCGTTTTCGCACAACGCCTTAGCGCACAAAAGTTTTAGGTTTCTTGCTGGTTTCGTTGCAAGCGAGAAAAAAACACCTTATTTTGAATTCTTCTGATGGCTCATCGCGGCTGCAGGCTTTCGTCTTTTCCCAATTTTCCATGTTTAGCTCGCTCACAGCTGTTGCCTGCCAGAAAATTGTTATAAGACATATAGTTCGAACATTCTTGAAGATTTTAATGCCGATCCGAGCCCACTCCACCCACTCTAGCCTACTCCATTCATCAGTGGCACACACACATTGTTCGAAAATAACCGTGGTTATAGATGGCGCTAAATGCTCCTCCCCCCTAGGTGGCGCTAGTGTAATCGCTATGCTGGTCCATTGGAGAATCCAGAAATTCGGGAGGTTGTTCTTCCATGGTGGTATCTTTTGTAGTTCTCACTTAGATACATTGATCGCTGCATTGCAATGTCGAGTCGTGGCGAAAGAAATGTATTGCCTGAAGATTATTGCGTGCCAACTGACCACGTGTCCACAACAACCCACACCACAGTCCACCACAGTCGGCACGTCCCGTCGCACAGATGACAGATGGAATGTTATATAATACTGATTTCTCATTGTCCCCGGCTCCGCGTCACGTGTCAACAATTCAAACGACATCCCACCCATTCCCGCTGTCATTCACTGGCCCTGGGTCCGCCGCTGAAAGGCCACCTTGTTGAGCGACAGCCCATCTTGGCGTCTCGCACCGATTACTGCTGCTGCTCCTTCGGTCCAAGGCCATAGAAACTCCTTCGATCGTGAGCTTCACGGCGCGCTCGGTCGCTTGCGTGTGGCATGGGATGCCAGTCATCAGCGGCACCAGCAGGCACCGCTCCAGCTGGCCATCGGTCAGCCGCCTGACGCACGGGGGCTCGAGGTCGGTCGTCTGCGCCGCCCGCTCCATGTCCGTCAGGTCCATGTAGCTGCTGGCCGTGACGTTCAGCTTGGGGCACCGGAACTTCCGGATCGGCCCCGGCGGACGGCGCAGTCGTGCCTCCGTGACCAGCTGGAGCTGGTGTTGGCGATGTGTGTGTGGGGGGGGGAGGAGGAGGAGGAGGAGGAGGAGGAGGAGGAGGAGGAGGAGGAGGAGGAGGAGGAGGAGGAGGAGGAGGAGGAGGAGGAGGAGGAGGAGGAGGAGGAGGAGGAGGGGGGGGGGGATGAGCGTCAGAACGTCCGTCCTGAAGCCGTCCAGCTGGTCAGTGAGGCACGACTGCACCGTCAGCCGGGACCGATCCGGAAGTTCCGGTGCCCCAAGCTGAACGTCACGGCCAGCAGCTACATGGACCTGACGGACATGGAGCGGGCGGCGCAGACGACCGACCTCGAGCCCCCGTGCGTCAGGCGGCTGACCGATGGCCAGCTGGAGCGGTACCTGCTGGAGTGCTGGTGCCGCTGATGACTGGCATCCCATGCCACACACAAGCGACCGAGCGCGCCGTGAAGCTCACGACCGAAGGAGCGGCAGCAGTGATCGGCGCGGGACTCCAAGATGGGCTGTCGCTCAACAAGGTGGCCTTTCGGCGGCGGACCCAGGGCCAGTGAACGACAGCGGGAATGGGTGGGATGTCGTTTGAATTGAATTGAAAATCCCCAGATGACTACTTCTCTTATACGGCCTTGGCTTATATTGATATTCTATACCTATCGTGTACACATCGTGTCCGCCCCTTCCAGGGGGTGTCATCCCGGGATTTCCCATGTATCGGCTGCCGAGCTGCTCAGTATTAGAGATGACGTCACTGGTGCTCTGGTCCAGTCGTGGCCAGCCCCGTCGCCACAGCTGCGCTTTCGAGCGTTTTGCGGTCTTTTGCCGGGTGTTGACGAGCGGCAATTTGAAGTCGTCGCCGTTGGATAAGTAAGATAGGTATTTAGGTTGCAAGTCCATGCTCTTGAAATATTTCGTTTTTTGAGAGAAAAAAATTAGAAGCATATCTTAAACATTAAGCCAAAACAATGCCATTTCTCGCCCCTCAGCCAGACCGGGGCAGCGTGTGGCCGTCTCGCCCCTCAGCCGGACCGGTGCCGCGTATGCCCGTCTCGCCCCTCAGCCAGACCGGGGCAGCGTATGGCCGTCTCACCCTCAGCCAAACCGGGGCAGTGTATAGCCTTTTCCCGTCTCCCCCCTCAGTCGGACCGGGGCAGCGTATGGCCGTCTCACCCCTCAGTCAGGCCTGCAGCGTATGCCGTCTCGCCCCTCAGCCAGACCGGTCTAACGTATGACCGTCTCGCCCCTCAGCCAGACAGGTGGAGCGTATGAATGATTTGTATATTTTTTAAAGATAAAAATGGTGAAAATATGCCCTTGTAAAAATATATTGGGCCAAATCCGGTGAGTTTTTTTTTTGGTGGGGGTACTTTATGCCCCCCTCAGCAAAAAATGTCCCATCCTGGAGCGAATCCTGGGTACCCTACTAGTCTGGCTGAGGAGTGAGACGGCCATATTCTGCCACGGTCTGGCTGAGGGGCGAGACGGCCATACGCTGCCCCGGTCTGACTGAGGGGCGAGACGGAATACGCTGCAGGTCTGACTGAGGGGTGAGACGGCCATACACTGCCTCGGTCCGGCTGAGGGGGGGGGGGGGGCGGCCATACGCTGCCCCGATCTGGCTGAGGGGCGAGACGGGCATACGCTGCACCGGTCCGGCTGAGGGGCGAGACGGCCACACGTTGCGTCTGGCTGAGGGGCGAGACTGCCACACGCTCCACCTGTCTGGCTGAGGGGCGAGACGGCGTACGCTGCAGGTCCGACTGAGGGGCGAGACGGCATACGCTGCAGGTCTGACTAAGAGGCGAGACGGCTATACGCTGCCCCGGTCCGGCTGAGGGCCGAGACGGCATACGCTGCAGGTGTGACTGAGGGGTGAGACGGCCATACCCTGCCCCGGTCCGACTGAGGGGGGAGACGGGAAACGGCTATACATTGTCCCGGTCTGGCTGAGGGTGAGACAGCCATACGCTGCCCCGGTCTGGCTGAGGGGCGAGACGGGCATACGTGTCACCGGTCCGGCTGAGGGGCGAGACGGCCACACGCTGCCCCGGTCTGGCTGAGGGGCGAGAAATGGCATTGTTTTGGCTTAATGTTTAAGATATGCTTTTAAAAAACTTTAAAAAAAATCAAGAGCATTGACTTGCAACCTAAATACCTATCTTACTTATCTAACGGCGACGACTTCAAATTGCCGCTCGTCAACACCCGGCAAAAGACCGCAAAACGCTCGAAACAAACTTCTACAAAATGTTGGTAATTGATACCCGAATAGCTGTGCCAAATTTAGTGGGGCTGCGCGCCGCCGTTTTCTCGCTATTTCCGAAACAAAAAACTCAAGGGGGTGGCCGCAGCGGTCGCCCCCTCCGCCAGAAGGGCGCCCCACGGGCTGTCTGTCGCCGGGCTCCTGGCGGCGCCTGGCGATGGATTGAGGCATTCACATACAGCGAAAATACGTACTTTATTTCATGTGTGCTGCCTATTTTAATGTCTCCCGTTCACTCCAGCTGCGGCTTAACGAACATTGCTCTCACGGCGCCCCTGGATTTTTGGAAGGCGCCCCTAAATTGGCCTGCGGCCACCCCTCCTAAAAAAATCCTGGATCCGCCCTTGGGTGGGGGGTCAAAATGACACCACACCAGCAGGGCGAGGGTTAACATCCATACCTTTGACCAATATTTAGGTGCATTTCAGCCACTTTTTAGGCCTAAAAGTGGGAATTCTCATAAACAGAAGAAAACGAACTTAATATCTGTGCCAACAACGCATTTTATTTACCACCCGGTGACCGAAATTTTGAGGTCATAAGTTGGGTCAGTTTACGTATTAAAAGAAATAGTTCACCTTCAACATTAGTTTTAAACTGAGATTGCAGTTTTGTAGCCCGTGTTAGGAAACCCCTATCTGCAAGTTTTCTTGACTGAAAAGACTCTCCAGCCGAAAATATTTGAGTTTTTGGCGAAGGAATGCGGTGCTGGCGAAAGAATGTTGTACTGGTTTTAGCCCGGGCAGAGGCTATACCATCAGCCAATCAGCTTGCAGCTGGTGCTAGCAAGCGATCGCCGGCCGCCGGTTGGCACATCTCCAATGCGAGTCTATCTTTACGCGATTACTTTCGAATCTGATTGGCTGAACCATTGTTTACATTCGCGTGACTTCAGAACTCAGAGAGTATGCATATCGTTTTGATAAACAATAAACATTTACGGCCTTCTGTCCTGAATCGGCGCGATATAAGGCCATTTTTGACAATATAAAAAGAAATTGTATTAAAAAATATAATCAAATCGTTTTGGGTAAAATATTTCCAAGGTGAACTATTTCCTTTAAGTCGATGGTGAAGGGAAAACTTCAAGCCCACGTGACGTCATGTCACGTGACGCTCCCAAATCCTGTCCGTTGGGGCCGGGCAGAACATGCCTCCTCTCGACTGATAATTGTGAACGATTGGAGTGTCTCAGGTAAAATCGGAGGCCATTCCAGGAATCTTGAAGAAACGATCTTCTCATTGAGCATAAATACTTGTATCCATCACTTTTAGATAACAAATTAAAGGGGGTAACTACCAAGCCTCTTTGCATTACTGTGGAGCGGGATTCGACTGCCATGGTGATGTCACGGCTACCAAACAACTTGCGCCCTCGGACACAGCCTTGGCCCCTTCCACAAATGCATTCAAATCCCGACTCTTGATTCCCGCTGGAAAAAAAGCAGTGTATAGTACGGTTGAACAGGCCTATAAAGGCCTCAAAATTCTGTGTACTTCTAAGGTAAGGTAAGGTATATCCTTACAGAGCTGGGGACTCATCCATACAAATTTGCATGTTGCATGTCAATTACACATCTTGCTCGCATACCCGCTTGTTCCGTTTGGTTTCAGTTTGTTCTGTTTCAATTTGTTTAAGATTTTCTCTTGCTTCTTGTTTTTGTATGTTGTTTTATAGCAATGTTGTATATTGGTCTTATCATGGGCATGTGCCAGTATGCAAAACATGGCAAGTTTCGATGAGATCTCATCGGGGCAGGGTTAGCACCAGGGGGGTGTACTCCGCTCCTTCATCATTGGTAAAAAGTGTGACAACCGCACTGCAAGCAGCTTCCAGCATCTTGGCTGTGTTTATCGGATCTGCTCATAAGCTATATTTGGCTATCAGCTAGTATTGACCAATCAGTCTTGAGCAAGCTAGACAGTGATTGGTCAGGTTGTGATGATGTGAAGGCAGGGGAGAATCATTTGTTTACATTTCAACGGGTTCGCCATATTGGTTCGCTGACAATGCACGGGCGTGTGCTGTGTGTGTGTGCATTTTTAAGAATTTAATTATTTTTATGAAGCGTAAGGCAATATTTAAAGGTGTATATGAAAGTCAACATAATAATTGTATCTGTCAACATAGCAGTATTTTACCAGAATACCTCGTAAGCAAAAAATTTACACCAAAATCTGTGCGTTCTTTAGCTGAGGACATCTGCAAAAATTGTTGACATAAGAGGCTGTAGGAGAAGGTTAGCTATTTTTTCCCCTTTTTAAGGACGTTAACCCATAGATTGTGTCATTTGATATAAACAGACTAGAAAATCCATACCAATGTGACTGATATCAGTATTACCTAGGTTTTGAGACACCATTATGAGTAGTACCAGTGGCGGCGGATCATATTTTTGGATGGTGGGCAAAGAAACCCAGAGGGTCCTCTCAGCAAAAGGGCCCACGGCCAAAGGTTCCCCCTCCAAAATAAAATGTGAAATGGTATCTCCTCGGATTTAGGCCACTATATTTTGCAGGGCCTCTAAATGGTCGCAAAAAGAACGTCTGACAGGCCAATGTTGAAGTCTCAGGCCTTCTGAGGCCCCCTCATGGCATACCGACTAAAGCGCCTCCATGTAGAGGCGCTTTAATTTAAGCGTTTGCTTTTGCGCCAATCCAACACTGTTTCTTTTGTTGTATATGTTTAGTTGATAATAAAATTACTCTGAACTGAAACTGAGGGCCTTCTGTCGGCCTTAGAAGGCCCATCAGGCTGGCTGGGGGCACATCGAGGCCATGTGTCATTTTTTCAGTCAAAAGAAAAAATGGAACCAACTTCTTGGAGTATGGATTTTCTAGTCTCTTACAAATTTATGGGGGAGGAAAAATAATATGTTCCCCTCCCCCCCCCATAACTTCTTGAGTGGGCAGGCAGCTGCCTCCTCACCCCCCCCCCCCCCTATCTGCCACCACTGAGTAGTACCTAATGCTACTGGTCCTGTGCTATGTGTGGCTTGCACTAATGAGCACAAATTGCCAAGTGTCTAGTAATGACTATACATACAATAAATTATAATAATGTGACTTATGAGTTACAGGACATAGCGAGATGCCTATTTTTGCGCCGTCGGGGGTGCAGCAACGACTGACATGCCAAAAAAGTTGATCAAGATCACAATTCAGATCCTATACCATTTAATAAATTTCCTGAAGATTCACCTACAAGAAAAGTATAGGGGGCGCTAGGGAGCCCCAAGCCCCCCTGAGCCCGGGTCGCGCCCATGTCGCACCCACCAAGCGCGCGTAGGGCGCAACTTTTTGTATGTGGTGCCCCCCCCCCCCCCTGACCGAAATATTGGATCCGCGCCTGTACTATGTCACGAGAAGGAATAGCAATGCCAAACAAATACAATATATTTGATGAGGTTTATGTCTCCATAGGCAATTCATTGTGATACATTCACATTTTCCACGCCGGGTAATGGCATCAAAGATACACTTATCATCATTTCGAGCGGCGGCCGTACCTACTCGTTGAACTTTGCGCAGATATAACAGCAAATACTGATCTGATTGCATTGTTTGCAGCGGCATCCGGCAGAGCGGTTGATTTGTGACATATTACATATTACAAGTTTTGCAATCCACCGGTAAACAAAGAAACTAAGCGCGATCTAAGCTTCAGGCACGCGCGCACTAATGTTGTATACGGCGGCCGGCCGGCCGGCCGCGTCCCCCGCCTTCTACGTCACAGCGACTCCGGGGTTGCGGCTACTAAATTAGTGTTTGTCACCACTTTTTCGGCCGCAATGTTCTACCTGGTTTATACAGCCTTGGTTGGCATCAACACATCAAAATTGGGGCAGCTTTGGAAAATTTTGGGGCAGCTTTGGAAAATTTTGGGGCAGCTTTGGAAATTTAGGGGCAGCTTTTAAATTTAGGGGCAGAATTGTCAATTTAGGACAGCTTTGGGAATTTTGGGACAGCTTTTGACTTTTTGGGGCACAAGGAACAATTTACTGATTCACACACAACGTGATTGTGATTACGACCGACCGCATCACCCCTCCCCGGCCAACAGCTTTTGGTTGAAAAGTGAATCCATACTAGATAAAACGCGATCGTGAATACCTGACCCCCCCGCAACAGTATTTCCTGACCGAGGACCGAAATGTCCTCAGGAAAACAAGGGGAAAATCCTGCCCTAAATGGGGCAGCTTGCTGTCCCATTTGGTGCAGGATTTGGGCTGCCCCAAATATATTGTCTATGTTCCTGCCACGTTTTGCATACCTAACCTAACCTAACCCCGACATTAAGTCCGATCGGGTTGGCCTACAGCTCATAGCCATTAAGTCTGATCGGGTCGGCCTACAGCTCATAGCCATTACGTCTGATCGGGTCAGCCTACAGGTCGTAGCCATTAAGTCTGATCGGGTCGGCCTACAGCTCGTAGCCATTAAGTCCGATCGGGTCGGCCTAAAATTCGCTCGTAGCCAGAATCTGGTGACGTCATAAAGCTTCCCCATGACTCCAGACCAACAACGTTGATAGTAACCTTGAACCTTGATTGTATTGCCCGGCTGCGACGGTGACGCCAGCCCCTCCGTTACCGCTTTTTTTAAACCGAAATTGAACAGCAGCTACAGACCAGTATGCAAAACGTGGCAGGAACATCGACAAGATATTTGGGGCAGTCCAAATCCTGCCGCAAATGGGACAGCAAGCTGCCCCATTTGGGGCAGGATTTTTTCTTTTTTACCTGAGGAGGAAATTGCGGTCTTCGGTCAGCAAATACTGTTGACCGGGGGGGGGGAGGGGGTCAACAGTATTTGCTATTGTATTCACGATCGCGTTTTATATAGTATGGATTCACTTTTCAGCCAAAAGCTGTTGACTGGGGGTGCAGTCGGTCGTAATCACGATCGCGTGTGCATCGGTAAATTGTTTCTTCTGCCCCCCAAAGTCAAAAGCTGCCCCAAAATTCTCAAAGCTGCCTCTAAATTTACAATTCTGCCCCTAAATAAAAAAAAGTGTCGGTTTATGTGGTTATCTCCGGTGTCCCAGAAGGATCACTTTTGGCTCCCCTTCTCTTTTCGATGTTTATTAACGATCTACCGTGTCAAATGGAATCCGGCTGCCTTCTGTATGCCGATGTCAAAATTTTCGTAAACTCACCACTCCATCTGACGACTGTTGCTGCAGAGGGATCTTAGCCATCTGGCAGCGTGGTCCGTCAGGTGGGGACTGGCTCTCAATCCTGCAAAATGCAAATCGTTTACGATGACTCTCAGGCGTGCACCCGTCCAGACCAAGTATTTTATCGCTGGTACCGAGCTGGAACATGTGAGTAAGATCAGGGACCTGGGTGTAACTCTAGACACCAAATTAACTTTCGCACCACATGTATCGGATACTGTCAGCAGGGCCAACCGGGCACTCGGCCTCCTTATCCGCTCTTTCCAAGTAGGTACCAGCAAGTCGAAATTCAACCGAAGCGCAGTACTGGCTGCGTACTTCGCGAATGTGCGATCGATTTTATCATATTACAGCGTGGTCTGGGCGGGGGCGGCCAACTCCCACAAGGTGCGGGTCGATCGAGTGCAGCACAAAGTTCCTCATTTGGCTGCTAGCTCACACTTCCTCTGGAAAAACGACTTATCTTTCTTATGGTAGCCTTCTGCTCCATTTCAAAATTCCATCTTTAGCACAACTCAGAGTGCAGCATGACATGCTCTTCCTGAGGAACATTCTGCGGGGGGGAGTGGACTCTCAGGTTCTGCTCAACTCTTTTCCTCTGCACGTGCCGCCTCGATCGACCCGCAACCTCACCCTGTTCGCCGTGCCTCGAGATCGAGTCAGAACTATCGAATCAGGGATGTTCTGCAGGATCCCTAAACCCATGAATGTTGTCTTGGCCAGTCATTTGAACGTAGACATGACAGTTTTGGCGTTTTTAGAGCTCTCGTGATCAGGTACGTTTTAACCGATATAGTCATCATCACTTCGTTCACCATGGCATTCATCTTCTACTTTTAGAACGACTTTAGGCTGTGATATATGTGTTGTGTTTCATGTCTTTTATCTTTTTGACTTCGCCTGTCAGTGGAGTATTACTCTGTTGGCGATGAAAGCAAATACACAAATAAACTTTTGGGAAAGTTTTGACTAAGAGGTCCCTAACCACAGACCAAATTTGAACAAAATCGGCTCACCCGTTCCTGAGACATAGCATAGGGGTGTGCACATGCGCACGTGCAGAGGCACCCCACTAGAGACGCAAATTTCAGGACCACGGAGCCGGCGCTGGGCCCAAATTCAGGCCCGGCGTGCCTGAAGCTGTGTCTGAACTCAGGCTTGCCGGTCTCATGCCGGGCTCAGCACAAGTTATCAATTAAAAAAAACTAATTAAATAGAAATAAATATTGGCAGAAGTCAGAACATACATGCTTAAAGATCATGATAAATTGAGAAAACAAAATATACAACAGTAAAACACCAGCATAACACATAACAATGTCACAGTTTACAAATTAAAAGTGATAACTAGTACGACCTAGCAAGGTGTGGACACCAGTGAAACTTAATAAATCAAACTACAGGGTCAATTCATGATCAATTCATCAGCTCAGTCACTGCAGCAGTGCAAGAGTCAAGTGCAGTCAAACAGAAACAACTACCCCAAATCATATTCCACTGTCATCACTAGTAACTAGGTGGGGTGGCATACAATATTATATTTAGTCATCCCATTGCCCCAGGTCACCCCAAATTATTTTGTATAACAAATAAGTACCATGGAACAAAACCACCCACGTATATGATAATAATTATTGTTAATACTATTGTAAATACATATTACTGAGAATATTTATTGATACATATTTACTATTTAGTTCCACATGAGAAAGGACATTCAAGACATATCATTTGTAGTTTTGGTAGTGAACAAATATTGTATTTTATGCAATTACAATTACAAAGGTGGAAAGACTGCAAAACACAAACAAAAAACATTTTGGAAAGAAATCTTAAGTGGCCAAGACCTATCCCAGAATGCAAACCTGTCTAGTTCCACTTCAACTTCTTATCACAATAGCACCATAATTTATATATGACCTTGCATAATTACATGTGACACACTCTCCAACAACACATTCAAACCCAATTTCCAAACAATGTGTTTTGATGAGTCACATTTGCGACGAATTCGCCAAGACTGGACCGTAAAAGAATCACGTGTGTCAATTAAGCAGTAGATCGATATTCGCGAATGTGTCACTTTGACAGATATTCACAACTTCACACCTCAGAATCGCGACGCCTCAGAATTGTCGCATTGTGTGAAGACAATTGTTCATGTTCGTATTCGAAAATAAGCTGTAGTATCAAATCTTAACCCTTGGTGTCAGTTGAAGTTTAAATATTTGTAAAGAAGTCCATCTGCCGAATCCGCAATATGTTGACATTTTCATTTTGGTGATTTTAAGTTATTTATGGTGATAAAGTTAGTCATTTCGGTGACGGGATTAATTGTCTGCGCCGTTTTGAGCTCAACGCTTCACAATTGTCAAATACTTCAGGCCGCCATTACACACAGCAGTGAAGTTGACGTCCGTCAAGCTAGCAGCAGCTTCATATTCGCGAATCTGCTGCTGCCAGACAGACATTCGCCGGGCTCGAATATACTGCTACTGGCAGCAGATTCGGCGAATGTCTGTCAGCTGGCAGCATATTCGTGAACAACTTCCGCGGCCTTTTTGGCGCATCTTAGACGCGAGCAGCAGATTCAGATATTCGCCGGGCTCGAATATACTGCTACCAGCAGCAGATTCGGCGAATGTCTGTCAGCTGGCAGCATATTCGTGAACAACTTCCGCGGCATTTTTCGCGCATCATCTGAACGCCAGCAGCAGATTCGCAACGTGATGTGTTTGAGTTAAGTTGTTCGGTGAAAGATGGGTACCTTCTAGGTAAGTAGGAGGAGGTTAGAGGTGCCACTCACTGACTGCTTCAAGTCAGTAATACGTTTATCAATACCTACTTACCTAGAAGGTACCCATCTCTCACCGAACAACTCAACTCAAACACATCACGTTGCGAATCTGCTGCTGGCGTTCAGATGATGCGCGAAAAATGCCGCGGAAGTTGTTCACGAATATGCTGCCAGCTGACAGACATTCGCCGAATCTGCTGCTGGTAGCAGTATATTCGAGCCCGGCGAATATCTGAATCTGCTGCTCGCGTCTAAGATGCGATTTCGAGCCCGGCGAATGTCTGTCTGGCAGCAGCAGATTCGCGAATATGAATCTGCTTCTAGCTTGACGGACGTGTGAAGTTGTACCAAGGCAGTTGTACGGCCTTGGCCTTGGCAGTGAAGTAGCTCAAGCTTTGTTTATCTGTGCCCACTGCCCAAGGCTGTATAAATATGTGACAAGGCCGTATAAGAGTGGCTCTGTGTGTGACTGCCTTGGATGTTAGTTATAGATATCTTGGCTTGGATAGTGAGAAAACCGAGGATACTCTGTAATTTAAAACAGGTTGATTTTTTTACTTTTATCATTCAAGATATGATTGTCACTCCCAATGTTTTTAGTACGTTTGTCATACTGATACTTAAATGTCCAGGAAAACTTGCCTTTTCCCCATTATCCTGTGAAGTATATTTATTATTTACTAGTCCATGTCAACATTGATCAAATAAGTAAGTAGGTTGTAGTACCTCAACATTGTTTGTAGAAGCTATTACAATTACAACCCAAACATTGCATTGTGTGATGTTGAGTGATGCATGCATACTTATTACATACTTTTAAGCTGCTCGTTTGGACTTGCATGATCTATATATCTATCATGCGTCTTATTTTTGTTTTTTATTTTTGCAAACCACCAAAGATGAAAGAAGTCTACTCACCTTGACCTGTTCGACTTTCCTGTTAGTCTGTTGTTGATTTTTTATCTCAAGTTCTGACTTGTGTGGGATTTTTTTACTCCATGGTCCATATATATCCATTATCCATTGGTGTTTCAATGTGGTGTGTTGAAATGGTGAAAAATGCACATTGCAAACTATAAATATTCCTGCTAAAATATTTTAAGTGTAGAATGAAGTATACATGCAGATTCCTAGCTGCCGAGTGCCGGGCCTGGCGGGTGCTGCCACATGTGGCCGGCCTTGATGCCGGTCCCAACTCATGTATGAGCGGTGGCGGTGCAGGGCCGGTTCCTGTTTTTTTTTTTTGGAATTTTTGCATCTCTACACCCCACCTCTGACTTGTGAGAAAGTGGCGGCTGAGGGGTCCCTAATCACAATCAATTTGCACATAATCTGCCCAGCCGTTGCGAAGCTTTTGCGATAATTTTTTTTTAACACCCCTCACGCGGCACTCGTCACGCGCAGTGGTAGTCACCCACATGAGTCGGCACTGGTCTCAAACAGGGTCTACTCAGCAAAGAAGCCCGCTTGTCAATCGGACGAGCGGTTGCAGAGATATGAGCTTCTCAAAAGCGTCGCCACGGGTTGGGCCGGGTTGGGCCGCTCATATTCAGATTTTTCCCATACACCACGAAAGGACTTCGCGCTCGCTCGTAATGACAATTTGTATAATATCTCATAGCCCGTTCCTACTCTCATTTTATATTTTAATGCTTTCAGTAGATTCGCTCAGATCAGATGACGTTGAATGACCAATATATCGTCGCTCCAAAGCTCTAACCCCAAAATATTTGTTTTTATATTGAGATTTTCTGCTCATTAAAAAAAAAACGACACGCTTTTCAATGAAACAATCGTGAAAGCACTACAATACACCATTACAGAGATACTGTACTGCAAAAGTGTATGGTATCATAGACTTAAAAGGAATAGGTCACCTTGAAAGTTGTCTTGAAATTCAACCATACCATCTTGAGCCATACCATACTATCTTGAGCTCAAAAATACGAATATGACTGGTTTGGACAACTGATGGATATATGTGGAGAAAGAAGTAAGTTTCTCTTTGCATTTCACGATAAATCGTACGATAGCAGCTGGCGTTCTGGCTCCGCCCCGCTCCGCCTGACGCCAAGTACAGTCTCTGACAAGGGGCCGCCCGGGCGGCTGAGCGGATATTAACGAGGCGTCATGATCAGAGACTACGTGCCAGAGAGTGTGCCTGCCTCCGGCGGCGAGCGTTCATGTCCCGATCGTGGCCCGGAATAGCGGACATGAAACCGGGCCCACTAGTCCTGTGTCGAAATTATTTAACGTAGGGAGGTAATTCTTTCACCACAACCCATTTTTAGATCTGCTCTACAAATCTGCTCTCAGTCCAAAACCCCATGTTAACCCTCGCCCTACGGGGGTCCTAAAACGACCTGAGGTTGTTCTTGCTTCTTGCATAATAACTTTTTAGACATGCGGCGCATCTTGCTGAAATTTTCAGTAGCTAAGTATACAACAATGATACGTATGCTGTACAAATTTAATTGAAATTGGTTGAGAAATTTTGGAAATAATGATGTTTTGATGACGTCATTTGATGACGTCATTTGATGACGTCATTTGATGACGTCATGTTGGTGGAAAAACGATAAATGTTTGAAAAATCGTTTAAAAAAAAACAGAGTTTTGAAGCAAATTGCAAACACAATTAAGCAAATATATCAAATGTCATTTTTTAAATGGCAATCTCGGATTTGGAAATTTTGGGTTTTTGACCCCCAAAATGAAAAGAAACTGATTTTGGGGAAAAATCACCACAAAATCAAATTTTTCAAGGATGTTAAAAAACCGGAATATTTGTGAGAGAACTGAGTATGGACAATACTCAAACCAAATTTCAAAGAAATATCTATTTTTGACTGAGTGATGGCTCCCTAAGTGTAAGAAATTCATGACGTCATTTTTAATAACTTTTTTGGACCAGATACGAATAAATAATTACCTTTGCTGTATTTCTGAGACAAAACTGGTCTAGGAACATGCCTTTGTATTTACATTTATCAATTTCTCATTTTGAAGTTTTCTGACAGCAAAATCGCTGTTCTGGACGTGGTCGATCGAGGTCATTCACTTGACCTGGAAGGTCACTCGTTGACCCGAAACCTAAAAATGCATACCGTTAGATTCCAAACATGACAGGCAACATGTTGGTTCTTACCGCGTTGCTCAATGTTGCTTGGTTTGGAAGTTAACAGGGGGGTCTTTTTAGGACCCCCTCCCCAAGGGCGAAGGTGAAAAAAGCTCCCGTAGGGCGAGGGTTAATGGTGAACTATTACCTTTAACACTTGCAAGGAAAAGTTCAATAGTTAATATCTTGAAAACTTGAAATATGCACTTTCGCGGTTAGAGCTTTGGAACGACGATATTGGTGACAAATAAGGCTATGATCAGAGACTACGTGCCAGAGAGTGTGCCTGCCTCCGGCGGCACACTGGCAGCCATGGGCAGTCTTCAGAACATAGTCTTCAATTTTTCTGTTTATATTCTAAATGGATTTGAATGGTAGAAAAGTTGTTCAAAATGATAATTTGTGCTAATAATATATTATTTTAACCAGTCAAACGCCTTTGTGTGCGATGACCGAGCGTGCGCGCACTGGCAAAGCTAAAACAGGTTTGAAATATGAAACGGTACGGGAGCACACGTGGTAGTAACACATAGTCCTTTTAGTCCTCCATAACAATTGTCAGGCCTCCATCGATGCCGACATAAAAATTAAGTTTTATTAAATTGTACATGATCTTTCTCGAATCCACCAAAAGGGAGTACGTCCTGAGCGGCTGCATGCTTCAGCGTATAAAAAAACGAATGCTTAGATAAATCAAGCCATTTTTGATTAAAAAAAAATATTTTGGTTCATTTCGACGTCTGCGGGTGCCACGCGCTGTGGTACCACCCCTATCTGAACCCACCATAACAAAATCAAAATTTATTTGATGGTCCTATCCAATGGTGAAAACCCGATCTCAATCGGAGCAGTGGTTGAAAAGTTATTAGCTTCCGAAAAGCGTCTGTATGGCCGGGCCGGGTCGGGTCAAATGCAAATCTGTCTAGTAAGTTGACGAGAAACCTCACGGGCGCTTCGCACCCGCTCGGTAATCAAAAGAAAAGCCAAACTATTCTAAAGCGTTTCGATTCACAAATCAACATCAGAGAATGATGAAAACATCACCGTTTTTAGCGTCAAAAACCAAGAACACTGTCACGAGTCAAACACTTCAACACCTTCTCTAGTGGGAACATTTCATCGCTTTCGCACTAGAACACTGTCGATGTATTCATATGCTGGCATACGCTGTCATACACGTTGTACTATGCAAAATCATACACTGTGATGTCATCTATCGTACAAAGGCACAACATAGATAAGACAACCGATAGATACAAATAATTCACCGTAACGTTTTCGAGACATGTTGAAAGTATCTAACAAAGGATTTGTGGTTAAAATATTTATACCGACGCAATTGAGCCTTAATCTATTAAAGCTACCTAAACGTAGACAAACGGGGAACTAAATCACATGTTTATAGTAAGGCACCTTTATTGATTAAAATAATATATTGTTAGCGAAATGATAATTTTGAACAACTTTTTTACCATGAACAAGTTGCTAAACTTTCTCCAACTCATATCGGATTTCGATTGTTATCAGAATGCAATGTTTCAGGATTGATCAAGTTAAATTGGCCTTTTATAATTTATTATAAAATTGATACTTGCACATCTAGAGTTATATAAATTATAAATTTCTTATGACAGGGTTCCGTACTCTGGACCGATTTTGCGGACACGGGTGTAAACAAATCTACACGCGTCAGTTTTATACCAAACTTGACAAACTTGGCGTCAAAATGTTGGAAATTAAGTGGACCTTCTTTTGCCATCCTCAAAAGTTAAATATATTTACTCCGAGTATGAATAGTTTAGCGTAAAAGACGGAAAACATTTTTTTTCGGGGTAAAAAAAATATTTGGTCGCCTAACTTCGGAGAGTCGTAGCACCACAACTATATGCTTGGCGGAGTTCGCGCTATGCACATTCTCTTGTTCATTCAATTTGCTTTCAGAGCATATCGAGTTCCATTAGTTCCTCACATTTTATTTATGTAGACGCTGCGTTGGATCTTAGGCCGAACCGACCGGAGTAAAAACTATTCAAATAGGCCAATTTAGTAACAATTTCCCATAAAACCATTATTCTACAACACTTATCCGGGTTCTAAATGGTACAAATTGGAGATGGATCGATTGAGCAAAGCCTTAGGAACAAAATGGTGCCATTGTCAATCTTCTGTGAGCTATATTGACGGTGCAATCAATGGTTTCGTGTTCGCGTGTTGTTGACCTCACATTATACAAAAATCACCCTCTAGTAAAAAAAAAACATTTTGTTTAGGCCTACATCGATTAGAAAACCAATAGCTATTGTACCTGAACATATTGTCTACAGATCCTATTGGTTTTCCTGCCGATTTAACGCGTTTGGTAAAAACGGTGTTTTTTTTACAAGACAACCGCACGCAGACGCGAAGTGATCAGGGAGAAGTGATGTCCGATACTCCACGGGATGCAAAAACAATAAATAGATGCCATGCTATTTTCGATTCCAAATTCGAATTCCTCATTAAAAACTGATCCGGATAGGCTGTTTTTGGCAGTGAAACAAAAACACTGATTTCGGGCTGATTTTGGCCGCGAAACCGGTCCAAAGTCCGAAACCTTGTCATATGCACCATCAACAAACAAACATCAAACATTTGAATGTTCCTCAATAATACAAATTCATGTCTCTTTTATAATCTTTGTTAATTTTGCTCAACTTTATCATTTATCCAGAGCTTTCATTTTACAGCATGACAGTAGGAATTTAGACTCATGTATACCTCAATGATATGCCTTACAAAAGTCCAAATTATTGCAAAAGTTCTTGGTGTCATTTTGCTCCACTGCGCTGTTTGAAGATATCTCAATGTGACTTTCTTTACTTTAGCCCATTTGTGACCAATGTTCCCATTTGGGAACATTGGTTAGGCATAAGACTGTTGCAAAATGGACGAAGTTACTCACCCAAAGTTCTACCATTTGGATTATTGATCCATTGCTCTTCCTGATTTCATTTTGTTCTGCTCTAGCATCGTTAAGAATCAAAACCCTTATTTTTTGACATTGCAAACTGAGTGCCTTTCCCTCTGTTGTATTCTGTTATCCGGGTAGCCCCCCAAAAACGCGCTTAGTTTCGAGGCTTTTTAGTAATCGATATGAAGTTGACACTTGGTACGCATACAAAACAATTATGCGTTAAGCAACAAGTTTCATATCAATCGAATATTTAGTTTCGATGTTATAAGACATTATCTAAACCATTAAAAAAAACGGGTGTTTGACTTTTGTATTTCCACGCGTGAACAATCGGACCACTTTCATTCAGCCCGGACCACCGCCAACAAACGCGACTTCCACTGTCCGATACTGGCGCGGATGTGGAGTGGAGGTGGAGCTCATCCGCGCCAGTATCGGACGGTAGAAGTCGCGTTTGTTGGCGGTGGTCCGGGCTGAAGGTGGTTCGATTATTCACGTGTGGAAATAAAAAAACGTCAAAAACTCGTTTTTTAAGGGTTTAGATAATGTCTTATAACATCGAAACTAAAGATCCGATTGATATGCAACTTTTTTGCTTAACGCAGAATTAATTGTTTTGTATGCGTACCAAGTGTCAACTTCATATATATTACCAAAACAAAGTCCGATTGTTCACGTGTGGAAATAAAACGTCAAAAACCCGTTTTTTAAGTGTTTAGGATAATGTTTTATAACATCGAAACTAAAGTTCCGATTGATATGAAACTGTTTTGCTTAACGCAGAATTAATTGTTTTGTATGCCTACCAAGTGTCAACTTCATATCTATTACCAAAACAAATTGGTAAGCCTCGACTCGGCGCGTGTTTGGGGGGCTACCCGGATAACAATACAACAGAGGGAAGGGCACTCAGTTTCCAATGCCAAAAAATAAGGGTTTTGATTTTAACGATGAAAAAAAAACTTTTTGAAATCTGGAAGAGCAATCGATTAAGAATCCAAGTGGTAGAACTTTGGGTGAGTAACTTCGTCCATTTTGCAACAGTCTATTAGGCATGGATTAGGCAACATTTAGCATTCTTGCTTGGAAACTATTGATCCAGGGGCATTGTGTTTCTGGTACATGATAAAACACATTCTAAACTAAATTTAGCAATCATTATTTTAAAGCTATTTAGACATTACAATTGTTACGATCTTTACCAAATAATTCGATCTCCTTATATGCTCAGTCACAAATGGTTTAAGTATGTTTTTTTAAATTTATTCTGAAATTATATTCCTGTGCCAGGAAATGTGCAATTATCTTTTGTCACCCCAGGATGAACATTCCTGAAAGCTTACAGATGAACTAGTTGGGGCATTCCACGGTAAATCGACGAAAGGGCGATTCCCTCATTAGGGTGTGTCACCATGTCACAGTGTACGGTGGCCCTATGATTTTAGTATACCCGAGTGCGAACAATATAACATAACACATAACACATATAACAATATAGTATACCCTGAGTGCAAACAATATAACATAACACATATAACAATATAGTATACCCTGAGTGCGAACAATATAACATAACACATATAACAATATAGTATACCCTGAGTGCGAACAATATATAAACCCTGTGCGAACAATATGTCACCATTCATTTCCTCCAAATGTTTACCCCCATCTTGCGCCGAGCGAGAGAAGTTTGATTTGCCCCCTAACATAGGCGACACTAGCGCCACCATTAGGGCCGACTTCGAACTATACTCAATTCCACGGATCTCCCATGACCATTGAGGGAAGAGGTGCTCGACAGTGACGAGAAGCCGACATGCTCGAAGTGCAAGAAGCGGCAAAAATGCACGAAGAGCTGCTCCATCCAGAAGTTCCTGCGCATCCTGGTGGTCCATCTGAAGCGTTTCTCGCCCGCGGAGGAGTTCCTCGACAAGCTCATCTGCCCTGTCGAATTCCCCGTCAGCGGACTGGACCTCTCTGCCTACTCGGCCGGAGAGGGGCCCTGAAAGAACAACCTGTACGGTGTGACCAACCACTCTGGCACTGTTCAGTCAGGTCACTACACCGCCTTCTGTCGGCACCCGTACTCGGGCCAGTGGCACGAGTATAATGACAGCCACGTCCGGCTCATCCAGCAGCACGCCATCAAGTGCAGATACAGTTATATGCTGTTTTATGAGCTTGCCGACGCAGTCGGCCAGTGGACAAGATGGCGGCCGGCTATCAGTTAATGACGGGCACTGAGGCCGCCACAAGCGCTGGACGACGCAGAGCTGCGCCGGCTGGGCCGGGACCACGCAGTCGCCGTGGCGGAGGCGTGCGTGCGGTGGGCGGCACCACTCTTCCCCGGCCGTAAACGGTGGAGTACATGCCTCAGCAAGCAAGGACCAGGCGGTGAGGCGACCGCCGACGCCGGCGCCGACGAGCCGGGCAGCCAGGAGAAGGACACCGCTGATGAGGACGAGGATCAAGAGGACGCCAAGGTGACCGTGTGTTCGGGCTCGATCGCGGAAGAGCCGCTGGTGAACCAGAGAGCGGCCTCTGTGGTGGAGGTGCTCGACAGACACATCTTCCAGGCCGACTACCCGGACAAGGACGCCGTTCTCCGGGAGATGGCCAAGACAGCCTACGTGGACGTCATGTGTCATGGCTGTGTGTTTGGAGATGACAGTTGTGGTCCGGAGTAGAGGTCATCTTCCGTGCACTGAGCTGTCATTTCACGACCGGAGAAAGCGAGTGTGTGCAATATTCTTCTGATGTGTTTTGGAGACTTGGCAATATTTGATTTAATTGAGGGATGTCTGTGCTGGTAAGCGCGAAGTTTAATGGCGTCTAACTAAACAAATCAAGCTCGGTTAAAACCGCTAAAACCCCTAAAATTGAAAGTGCAGCATAGGCAATTTTTCAAACCAAAATTTAATTATAAGTCGTTTAGTTTTTTCAATGAACATAGAACATACGTGTAATTGAGTATAGTTGGAAGTCGACCCTAATGGTGGCGATAGTGTCGCCTATGTTAGGGGGTAAATCAAACTTCTCTCGCTCGGCGCAGGATGGGGGTACAAATTTGGAGGAAATTAATGGTGGCATATTGTTCGCACATGCTCATGTCATACTAAAATCATAGGACCACCATGCACTGTGATTTGGTGACACACCCTACCCTCATGTCACCGATTTTGACCAAAATTGGTATATAGGGTTCAGGAGATATTTATATTTTTGCAAGGTCACAGTGCAGGTCAATCTTTGTTCGCCCATATCGCCGGGACTTTATGACGCAATACAAATTTGTCATATATCATTGGAATTGCAATGAGCTATTCTACAAGATGGTACTGTTAGATTTTAGACTTTCAGAAATTTTGACATTTTGTCATTTTCTGATATTTTCGAACTTTTTTGGCGAACTTGCAGGGTGGGAATTCTACTCTTTTTTTGGTGGAGGAGTACATATCTTCGCAAACGAAGAGTACACAAATAACCTGATTGTAGGCCAAAAATAAATACTGATATACTAATGAATAATGATGAATGATAAACTACAAAACTAAATTCCCCAGATCAAAATGTGCTGACAATTCTTGGTAAGTACCTATGCATTCATGCAGAAAAGCAATGTATACCTACCTAAGCACACATTTTCTTTTTCAGGACAACAATTCAGAACAATGCCAGAAAACCGTTACATCAACATGGGGCCTGGCGGTCATAACCAGGAAATGTGTCCATGTAAAATGAGTCACTTTTAGTGTTGTTTTTTTCCAGTCTGGCTCTCCAACCGAATAACATTTCAAATCACGAACTGGCCTTCATATCATATAATTAAAATTATTTCAATGCTACTAAAAAAAAAATACCCACCGTGAGATCAACCCCACACAATAATCAGTAATCACAACTCACATGTGCGCCGCGTGTGCGTCACCAACAAACAATGACAAAGGCTGTTGTTTCACTACTCGCTACTATTCTATGAGCGAATGGCAAACGTCACAGGTACAAGGGAGCTAACGGCTATCCATACTGGTACAGCTCTCAATCAAGCTAGTCGATTGGTCAAAACCGAATAGGCTTCTGACGTCACAAATGTGAGTCAACATGTTACGGAGATAACAGCATCCCAGTGCGTTTTGCCGTCAGAAAAGTAATTGTTACTCTTTTACAGAGTACTTGTTCTCTTTCTGAGGCGGGAGAATAATTGGTGGGGCAATTGGAGTAGGTCAAACTGGGTTGTGGCATAGGGACCTACTCTAATTACATTTGTACTCCCAATAGTTGTACTCTCGTCAGTCTCTCAGGTCGATATCTCCGGAACCGTTCCACGCAGCGCCATGAAATTTGGCAGAGCTATTGATACATCTCTTTTGCATCTTCTGACTAAATTTGATGTCAGGGTCATGTCAGGTCAGCAGGTCACGTTAAGTGACCCTACCTCAAAAACCAATCAGAACACTACCAAAGAAAGAGTTTTGGAACGATCTATTTGAAACAAGGTCATCAGGAACTACAATTTGTCTATCTCTATTTTTATTTTATTTTAAATCAAGGACTAATGACAAAATCAGTCAGGGGAGGATCCGTGGGTTGTGGGGGGGGGGGGAGCAAATCCAGTGGCGTATTTCCAAAAAGTTGTTGAGTGGGGGAGGAGGGGGGGGGGGGGGGGTAGCTGGCCGTCAGCCGTCAAGTTGTTGACCCGGGGGGGGGGGGGGGGATTAGCAGACCGTCAGCCGTCAGCGATCTATATTATATTCCCCGGCCTCTACGCTGTGGCTGTTGTGGTGCGATGTTACGATGAATTAATTGCCGAGACTCTTTACCGAATGCGGCGCTTTCAGCACAAATAACCCGCGTGAAGGGCACACGGTGGAGATTTGTTTTTGCTGACGGTGTTTGCCTTGTGAGTTGGGTTTGTTCAAGGAAACTTTATAACTTTGTTCAAGGAAACTTTATAACTTTGTTTGGTTTGTTAACAGTTCAAGTTGGGACTTGGGTTTGTCTTTGCCTAAGCTTTTATTTTAATCCAGTGGCAGTGGGTGGATGGAGGTAATTGTGGTGTTGGCTACAATTCAGTCCAACTTTCCAAGCCAGAAGTCAACCTTTTATGAACAGGTTTTCTCTGCAACAAACACTTTTATGAGTTAATAAACAATAGATATTTCTGAGGAGTACAAAAAAAAATCAATTTTTACCAGTCACAATTTGGGAGTACAAAATGTGTTGGTGTATATGGAACCAACAAACGTGAACTTTTCCAACACTGCCCCAAGTACATCGAAATTCTAACCTTTGACCATTAAAATTTAATGAGTAACACAATTTCAAGTGTAACAATTATCTTTCAAATAATTAAATAAAATTAAAGGGAAATAATGACCTTTTCCCACAAAAATGGAGTTAGCACTTGAAATCGCCAGACGACACCAAAATATATTGTAAATTCATCACATTTTGCATGAAAACTTTCCTACCGAAAGATATTTCAAGTTATAGTTGATAAGCGTTCCACACTTTTAACGATCGGTACTTGCAAGTACTTTTGGTCCTCATCAAACTGCGGGCTTTTCCCGTTTTTTTTTTTAACGCAATGGAGTGGAAAATATATTGTGCGTTCTGCTTGTTGTGATTATATGCCCGGCGATCTTCTAAAACTAACAGCGATTGGACAAAGTGGCAATCAAATCGGAAGCTCATCGATGCACATCAACGGCGGCATAGTTAGTGGTTGCGACCCTCAATTTGTGAAAATCGATTCATTTGTTTTCAACATTAGGAGTATTGTATAATTTGTCTGTTGCTGTATATAACACTATGCTTTATATTAGCATGACAAATAATAATTTTCCCCCAAAAAAACTAACAAACAATAACACAAAGCTGGCAATTAAATCGGAAGCTCATCGATGCACATCGACGGCAACCTATTTAGAGTCGGCGATTTGTTTACCAAGCCATTGTCATGCTTCTCGGCGCACTTAACCATTGTGGCGAGTTGTTCCTGATTAGTATACCCAAGTCCCGTAGCAGGCTTTGTTAATGACGTCACTCGTGCCATTCTTGTGTAGCATTGCAAAATATATCTGATTTTGAGTTGAAACCTAATTAACCCGCGCACTGCATGGGGGTTGATTTCCGCCCCCCCCCCTCAGGTTTTTCAAAGATAGCAAAAAACGGCGGCGCACAGCGCCGCCGGGTTTTGATACACCTGTTAGGACATCAATTGCGCACACTTTGAGAAAAGAAATATGCTCGGGTCATCTCAGGTCAGGTCACCAGACCAGGTCAAGTGACCCCACCACCAAAAATGTTTGCAGTTGTGCCAAAGCCAGAGTTTTTCACCGATCAGGTTGAAACTTACAGGATGGCATGAGGGCATCAGTACTTACAATTCGTATAACTCGGAATTTTGATATCGGTGACCTAAGGTCAGGCCAATTTCGTAACCTCCCCATAATAAGTCAATGGGGAAATATACAAATGCTTCCTATTTCAAGGATATGCATGGTACTAGTCCAATTACTTCTGGATCATGTTATTATAGGATATTCTTGATGATCCAAGTGTAAGTTTTGTCCAGTGACCCCAATTGAGTCATTTGAGGTCATGCGAGGTCACCATCACTTTTGGGTCAATAACTCTCGACATAATGAAGATAGAGAAATAAAACAGACATCAATGTGTTTGTCTCGTCGAGACACGTCTTCCCATATGCAACATGCCCTACTTGGGTCACCACTTGACCTTGACCTTAGGTCAAATTGTTAAGTTGACTTAACAAGGTCACCATATATATCATTCAAAGCGCCTTGACAAGATAAACACAATGGCGTAAACAGTTTTCCGTTATCTTTATTAAGTAAAAAGTTAATAGCAAAACACGATTTAGCAAAAAAAACGGACTATTTTTTCTTTTTGACCTCTGGCGCCTCAAATATTGACCTGAGATCAAATCTGAGGTCACCTTAGCGATTACAAATTTCACTGGCTGGCGTTTGCTTTTTTCCGTTTGTTTCTAACTATCATCGTTTCTGAGATATATGGGAATTTCTAGAGCGATGTCCTAAAACAGGAAAAACTGGAAAATTTGACCTTTGATGACCTCTGGTGACCTCAATTTTGAAATGACTTAAAAAAACACAGAAATACTTTCGATAGAACATGTATGAAGCTATCAAATGCCTTTTTCCTCTTCTCGCTACGTTGCGTATTTTTCGAGATCTCGGGGGGGGGGGGCGGAAATCAACCCCCCCCCCTGCAGTTCGTGTTCGGCGCAAAGCCCCTGCAGTGCGCGGGTTAAAGACTTATTCAAATTATTGTTTTTAAGTTTGAATTTTCTTGTTAATCTTTATTAAAGGTATTTTATCACTGTATTTCATAGTAGTTGACACTTCAGAAACTTATGACGTAATAATATTGTATCCAATATGCATTTCCTTCGCCTTCTGCTATTGTGGCGCAGTGCCGAGTGCTTTGCGAATACTTGCTGCCTGGGGTTCAATTAATTCCGCCCTTATTTTATTCGAGTTGGTATAGTTTGCATGTTGTTGTTATTCGTGACTTATACTGAGTCCGTCATGCATCACGGATACTTCACGGATTGCTTCACGGATCAGTTTGATCGGAAACGTCACAGAGCCTCCAAAAATGCCGCACTCGATGTAAACAATGGTAGGGAAGGACGAATTTGTCAATGACCTTCATGAAGTACACAAAGGTACTTGTTTTGTATTTTTCCAAACTTACAACTTTTAATTTGGGAATAATTTTATTTAATTCTTAAATTTAAATAAAATAATTTTAAAACCATAACGGTAGCCTAAGAAATTGTTGCTAACCAAATCAAAAGGTCATTATTTCCCTTTAATGTGGTCCCATCCACTATAAATAAGTCAAATTTTGTCATTTTATGTGCTATTTAAAAAGAAGAAGTTATTCGCCAATAACTTTTGAATGAATCAAGGTATGGTAAACGCCATATCAAGAAATAGGTATGGTAAACGCCAGTATGCTGTTCTCGTCGAGACACATTGAATGACATGCAATATGACATATTTCTGGCATTTATTGACCTTGACCTGAGGTCAATGTCCGCGTCAATTTTTGACAGCCCATATCTCAGGGAATTTATGACTCAATATATATGTGTTATATATCATTGGAATGGTTATGAGATACTCTACAAGATGATAATTTTCTAAAAAGTAAAAATGTTTCTCTTTTTTACAATAAGTTGCTTTGGTAACCCCTAGAACATCGAAATTCGAATTTTTGACAAACAATTTTATGAATAATCAATCATTTGTGAAATAAAAAGCTAAAATGTATGTGCTCCTTGCCTATACATGGGCCAAATTGTATGACATTTGCATACCAATTTTCAATAAAAAAGCACCATGTTAAAATTTGACGGATTTATAGACACGTGTACATTAATTTTAGCTTTTTGTTTCAAAGATAATTGATTATTCATACTTATGTCGAAAATTGTCATTACGATGTGCTAGGGGTTACCAAAGAAACTTCCAATATTTTTTTTGTTATAGAAAATTCGAAAACTAACAGTACCATCTTGTAGAGTATCTCATTACCATTTCAATGATATATGCGAAATATATATTGAGTTATAATTTTACGGCGATATGGGCTGTCAAAGATTGACGTGAACATTGACCTCAGGTCAAGGTCAATAAATGTTAGAAAGAGGTCATTCCATGTAATTCAACGTGTCTCGACGAGAGCAGCAAAATGGCGTTGATCATATCTCTAGCTTAATTCATTCAAAAGTTATTGTCGAATAGCCTATTTTTCTTAGAAAATAGGACATAAAATGCAAAAATTGACTTATGTATAGATAGAACCACATTCATTTTATTTCATTATTTGAAAGATCATTATCTTTCAAAGATCACTCATTCAATTTTGACGGTCATAGGTTAGAATTTCGATGTACATGGGGTCGCCAAAAAAGTTAGAAAATGTCTGAAAATGACAAAATGGCGCAATTTCTTCGAAGTCTAAAATATAACAATGCCATCTTGTAGAATAGCTCATTGCCATTCCAAAGATATATGACACATTTATATTGCGTTATAAAGCTCGGCGATATGGGCGAACAAAGATTGACCTGCACTGTGACCTTGGAAAAATGCCTGAGGCAATATCTCCTGAACCACTGCTTGGATCGCCGTAAAAACTTTCATAGCTAGTTTCAGCTCCCCAGATTATCCTATATATACATTGTTGTTAACATCGGTGACACGAGGGTGTCATCTTCTAATGTTTTTGTTCGATTTCTCGTGGAATGCCCCAGTTACTTTATTCCACTGCCAGGCCAGTGTCTCATATTCATGACATTCTTCAAATAAAAATTGTTATAGGTTGCTAACATTGCTATAGAGTAAAATACCCGTGTGTAGTTTACTCTGTTGCGTTCCCCCAAGTATATTTGCTTATTTTTGTATGCCATTGTTATCTGAGCTGTTTTGATACCTTGCTCTCCAGTTTGTATCACTGCTTCTACTGTTTTCAGAGATTGAATAGTACTGGATCTGCAGACTTCCAGAACTTGCTTGAACTGTCAGGAACCTGACTAAAAATGAGTTCAGATTCAGATCTTCCCCGGGCCAAAAAGGCCAAGACTGATGATGGCGACATCCACCTCGATCTGAAAGACTTTGAGAAGTTCAAGTTCTGTGAGGTGTTGAAAGAAGACCCCGTCAGAAAAACGCTGGCGCTGAAGGCCATCGTTGATGGCAGCACTGAGCCTGCGGTTATCTTCCTGGAGAAGTCTGTTTTTACTGAGGCGTGTGGCAAGGAGATTCTAGAATCAAAAACGCCCCTGAAGCAAACGTTTCATAATGACATCTATGGAAGCTACACTGGATTCCCAAAGCAGGAGCTAAATGGTAAGTAACTGCAGAAAGAAAATGTCAGTTGGCATTGTGTGCAGACATCTGCTTGCATTTTGATGCTTCTCGTTTTCTTGGATACCTTGTGGTCTCAATTAAAAGCTGCCACATATGGTAAGAAGAAATGTTAAGCGATGTGATGTTCAAAAGTCATGTGAAACATCTGGAAAACAAAAACGAAAGAAAAGATATAAAAATGTGGCGCTCAAAATGTATTGAACTGTTTTTGTTGTCAGTGTGCACTGCATGGACAGTGCCAGTGAGCGGCAGCTTCAGTTCTGACCATGCCCATTATGCAGCTTTATAACACCCAGTTCATGCTACCGATGATTCAGCCTCCAAAATCACCGTCCTATTCCCCGCACGAAGCTCAAATCATCACCCAGTGGATCTTGGCAGACTTGATATTTACTAAGTAAGACTTAAGGGTCATACTTTGTTCGTTACTTTTACTGAGGTATAACAGTTAGTTTTATATTTTTCGAAGTTTTCAAGAGTATTAAGGTGTAAAAACAAATATTTCAGCGCTCATTGTGGCGCCTTCCACAGAGGAAGGCGCCACAATGAGCGCTGACATGTTTGTTTTTACACCTCAAAGGGAATATATAGAGTTCACGTTGAGTTCCTCAATAGAGTTCACGTTGAAACTTGTCTTTAAATTCAACCATACGGTGCATCCTGACCTTAAAACTACGAATATTACTTTGGTTTGGACAACTGGTGGATATATGTGGAGAAAGAAGTAAGTTTCTCTTTGCATTTCACGAGAAATCGTACGACAGCAGCTGGCGTTCTGGCTCCGCCTGACACCAAGTACAGTCTCTGACAAGGGGCCGCCCGGGCGGGTGAGCGGATATTAACGAGGCGTCGTGATCAGAGACTACGTGTCAGAGTGTACCTGCCTCCGGCGGCGGAGCGTTCATGTCCCGATCGTGGCCCGGAACAGCGGACATGAAACCGGGGCCCACTAGTCCTGTGTCGAAATCACTTAACGTAGGGAGGTAATTCTTTCACCACAACCCATTTTTAGATCTGCTCTACAAATCTGCTATTTCAGTCTAAAAACCCCATGTTAAATAAAGGTGAACTATTTCCCTTTAATACTCTTGAAAACTTCGAAAAATATAAAACTAATTGATATTTAC